>SZWC01042482.1:0-10278 GCA_023375785.1 Penium margaritaceum
GAGAGAGAGAGAGAGAGAGAGAGAGAGAGAGAGAGAGAGAGAGAGAGTGACAATTGAGGCCTGCACAACCTAAATAGTGTCACGGTCCTAGTGGATGCACACACACGTGGCGCACAAGGGCACTATTGTCTAGCAGGACAAAACAATGGCAAAAACACAGTTTTGGCCATAACTCCTTGCAGACATGTCAAAACAACGAGCCATTTGAACCAGAACGGCCGCATTGACGAGATCTACGTCCTGATAGGCTGCACGCCTATGTGCTAACCCACAGCACGAATATAAAAAAACACGAAAGTCTTCTCAGTGCCCATCACCGCCGGCCGCCGGTCTTCTGCCGCCGTCGCCACTCTCAGGGATCTGCACGTGGATGGACATGAGCCGAGGGGTCACCGTAAGCCGTGTACAACACACACAACTTTTCCCCATGACCGGAGGGCAAAAAACATCCATGCACATGTAGACACTAACATTGTACAGATCTGGAAATGCACAGCCGCTGCAGGCACCAAACACAGCACACGCAAGGTGGCACATGAGGAATCAACCTGCAATAGGGATGGGGCAGAGTCCCACGGAATGAGTGGCCGCATGAAACTTCGCACGACTGAGAGCCTTGGTCAGAAAATCCGTGCACTGCCTGTCAGTGCCCACGTGGATGACTCGGATCTCACCACGATCAACCAGATTACGCACGAAGTGGTGCTCGACATTGATGTGCTTTGTGTGTGCATGGAACACACCTGAGTTTTTGGTGATGGCCTCCGAGCTCATGTTGTCACACTGGAGAACCACGAGGGGAATGAGCTGACGCAGTTTACGCAACGGATGGATGTGCCAGACACACTCCGCTGCACCGGCGCCTAGAGCAACATACTCTTCCTTAGCAGTGCTGCGTGCGATGCAGCCTAGCTTCCCACTTCGCCAGGACACTGCAGTGCCTCTAATGAGAAAGATGTAGCCGGTGCGACTCTTGCCATCTGGACTCCACGCCCAGTCACTGTCTGTGTACCCATTGAGCACAACGGACACCTGCTCGCAAAAGCACAGGCCGCAGCGTGCGGTGGACAGGATGTAGTGCACACACAAGACTGCGGCCTCCAACGTTTACTGGCGTGGAGTCTACGCGAACTCGGCGAGCAAGTTGATAGTGAAGGCAATGTTGGGCCGGGTCGTGGTGGTCAAGTACATGAGCGAGCCGATGACTGGCAGATACAAGGTCACATCGACTGGCTACCCCAGGTCAGTTGGGTCATCCACCTTGAGGGCGGCCTACCCCTCAGGGGTCATGGGCATGGAGGCCGTGTGGACGGCAATGAGGAGGTCGGCAAAGCACTCCCCTACAGTCTCTGCACAGCGTCCTGGTGGACACGGAGTGTGCAGCAGACACGGTCACGCACGATCTCCATCCCCAAAAAGACAGAGGCCTCACCAAGATCTTTCATCTTGTAGGTAGAGGAGAGAACGGCCTTGGCAGCATTCACTGCTCCCAGGTCAGGTGAGGCGATTAGAAGATCATCCACATAGATGAGGATGGCAGCAAGTGGTACTAGGGACTATGAGAGGAACAAGGATGGGTCAGCATCACTCTGAACGTACCCAGCGCGTCTCAGTGTGCTGGTGATCTCCTGATTCCAGCAGCGAGGTGACTGTTTCAGACCGTACAAGGCCTTCTGCAGCCGGTACACGCGACCGGTACCATCCGCAAAGCCCGGTGGCTGGACCATGTAGATCTCCTCCTCAAGGTCCACGTTCAAGAACGAGTTGTTGAAGTCCATCTGGAGTTATGGTTAATCACCCTGAATTCATTCACTCAATAACTGGTGTATCAAAAAGTGTATTTCTCTATGCAAACATTTTTCAGAAATCATCAACATCAATTCATGTAACTTGAGTCCAGATATACATTCATTTTATAATGTGTTAGTTGTTATGGATTACATGTACTATGCACTAGTTTTCATTAGAGACCCATGTTCACTTATATGTTCACTTCCCAATCCACTTGTTGATTCATTGTTTCAGTGGTGAGGTGATTTGTCATATATGTCCATCTGATGGAGTTCCCAGTCGTGCTGTGCCGCCTGGCTCAGCAGCGTGAGCGTGGTTGTCATCCGGCCAATAGGGGCAAAGGTCTCGGTGTAATCTACTCCAGGGACCTGAGAGAAGCCCTTTGCTGTCAGGCGCGCTTTGTTGCGCTCCACAGTGCCGTCTGGTTTTAGCTTCTTGCAGAGAGCCCACTTGGCCTTGATGGCCTTGCGGTTCTTCGGCAAATCCACCAGCTCAACGACGCCGTGCTCTCGGATGGCATTGAGCTCAACCTGACAGGCAGCGCGCCATTGCTCAGCGTTGGGTGCTAACAAGGCCTCAGGCAGACTGGTGGGATCGGGAGACAGCGGTGGTGCCCTGCGTGTAGCCAGGGCGTATGCCGCAGAGGGAGGGTTGACCGTCAGCATGGACTCAGTGGCATCTTGAGCGAGATCGTGCTCATGAGCAAGTAGTGCCATGCCGGTGGCACAATGAGGGTGAATCTCAGTGAGGCCGTGAGCACTCATGCCGAGGGCCTTCGTGCCCGGGTCAAAGCTGACGATGCTACGTGCAGGGCGAGGGCAAAGGCATCCGCCAGGTGCCCGTGTGTAAGGGTCCGAGAGGGCGGGAGCAGTGGCCGCTGATGACTCACATGCCGGTGTGGACTGTACGGCAGGCGTACAACTAGAGGCTGGCGCGGCCTCAGCAGACGGGGATGGCCCCATAGCAGACGCAGGCACGTTTGCAGCCGGAGGCTGAGAAGGCTCAGAGCCAGACACGGACGCGGACGCAGGATCAGGCAGGGCCTCAGACGCGGCATCAGGCACAGGATCAGGCAGGGCCACAGACGCGGAAGCAGGATCAGGTAGGGCCTCAGACGTGGACTCGGGCATGGGCGAGAGTGGAGAGTCGGGGGCGGAGGAGCGAGCCATAGATGGGACGGGGCTGGGGGTGCCGGTGGGCACAGCCTCTGGGGATAGCCCGGGGGGTGTTGGCGACGGAGTGACCATACTGGCCGGGGGCACTGTGCCAACCGCGACAGGAGCCTCCCCCACACGACGGGGTCCGGCACATCCAGGGGCGTGAGGAGCACGCAGAGCGTGGATGCAAGCAAGGTCGCGGAAGGCGAGATGCTTGAAGAAGAGAGCATAATGGGACTCCACAATGCGGCGTCGCTCTGGGTCCCAGAACCACCAGGCCTTCGACCGCGGGGCGACGCCAACAAAGGCGCAGATGCAGCCCTGCAGAGAGAGCTTGCTCCCCTGGTGCTCCGGTGTGAACCAGACGTAGGCAAGGGAGCCCCACACATGGGCCAGGTGCAGATCCGCGCGGCGCCCATACCATAGCTCGTAGGGCGCGCGGTGACCTGGGAGGGGGCCGTGGGGAATGCGGTTCCAGACCCAGGTCACGTACGCGATGTCTTCGAAGGCAAAGGCCTCAGGCATGGTGCTGTCCGCGCGCATGGCACGGACCGCATCCTCCATGGTGCGGTTCCAACGCTCTGAGACACCGTTCTGTTGGGGGTGGCAAGAGCAGAGAGGTTGTGGAAGACACCAAGCTCGGTGAAGGAGCGGGCCATGTCACTGAGGTGCTCGCTGCCGCAGTCAGAGCGAAAGCTCTGAAGGCGGTGGGAGGATTGGCGCACGGCCATGGCCAGCCAAGTGCGGATAGCAATGGCGGCATTGCTCTTCTGACGCAGAATGTAGACCCAACGCATGCGCGTGAAGTCATCAGTCAATGTCAGGACGTAGCGACTGCGGTCCTCCTGAAATTCGATAGGGAGCGGATCCGTGAGGCCAAAGTGGACGAGCTCCAAGGGCCATTGAGCCCTAGGGACAGACACAGGATAGGTGGACCGGTGCATCTTGCCTTCACCATAGGACAGACAGTCGGTCGTGGGTGGTGCCTCGAAGGACGCCGCATCAAGACCGAGAGCAGGCTTAGTGCGGAGCAGTCTGTGGACAGGCCCAAGGTGGACATGGCACAGTTGTCGATGCAAGAGGCGGTGGTGCTTTGGGGACAAAGGACCAGCGACGAAAACACGAGCACTAGGAGAAGGAGACAAGGAGGGGGCACTCGTAGAGGACCCCGAGATGTGATGAAAAAATCGACGACTGTCCCACTGAGGACGGTCTCCTCGGTCTCGCGCATAAAGATGGGAGCATCGAAATGTGTGTGCGTGACACCCAGGGCCATCTTGGTGCATGCACGGACAGACAGCAAGCTGAGTTCCAGATCAGGGACAATGAGGACGTCAGAGATGTATACGGGACCAGTGGGTCCAGTGAACCGCACATCCCCAACACCCTGGACAGGGATCTCATGGCCAGCTGTAGTGCCGACAGAGCGAACAGTGCTAGCATGATGCAAGACGACAAAGGCGTCACTTTGACATGTCATGTGATGGGTGGTACCAGAGTCAACGACCCAGGTGGCATCGATGACATGCGTACAAGGGGCAACGTGTCACTCGGCGACGGAACAAGGCGCTACAGCAGGGCGCTTGGCGGGTGACATGACAAGGCGACCAACAGAGCGTACATGAGATGCATGCAACCAAGACACATCATTAGGGCCGTCACGCGTACACGGCTGGACATGAGGACCACCACAGGCATCATCATGCAACGACACAGACAGTCCATAGGCAGTAGGAACCCTTGGCTCAGTCAATACACCTGCACCTCCCTGAGATGAGCGTAGGGCGAGAAGTTGGTGCAGTTCGGTAATTATCCTGTCGCGGTCGGCGAGCCCCTGGTTGCGAGGGTCAGCGGAGGAGCCTACTATGGCGGTGGACTGCTCTGGGGTGGCTACGGTAGTGACGGCCGAGCGGGCGGTCACATCAGACGTTTGGTACACGCGCGCCTTGTGCACCTGCTGCAAGCCGCGCGTGACCTTTGTCCACCTCAATGGGTGGCCGGTCAGACGAGTGCAGTCGGGGTAGCGATGGTCACTCCCGCAATTGAAGCACACAAACCTGTGGTGCATCGTGCTTCCACAGCTGCTGCTGCCACCGCTACTATTGCTGCTCCCGCTGCTGCTGGTGCGGCTGATGCTACTTGTGCTTGTATTGGTGACGCTGCGGGTCCCGTCGGTGGAACCACCGGCTGATGATTTGCGGCCCTTCTTCCCCTGAGTTGGTACTGCTGTCACTGTAGATGAGGCGGAGGAGGACTCCCTCGCTCATGGCCCACATGCAAAAGCATGGTTCCCAGGGTTTGAGGTCGTTCCTAGTTCGGAAGTCAAGCGGGTCCGACTCAAACCATTTGGGTGGCTTGATCGTCGGCAGAGCGACGGCCAAAGCCACTGTAGGGCCGGGCATAGAGGAGGAAACCCCCTTACCCAGGCGTGCCCGCAAAGCCAGCTCCTCAAAGCTCAGAGGACGGCGGGATGAGCTCGAGCCGGCGTCGGTGCTGGAGCTCGTGCCCTGGAGGGCGGCATTGGCCTCACGCACTGTGCGACGCGCCTCTAGACAGATGAGGCGTGCTCACAGTAGCTCTTCCTCGCCCTCCTTGCCGGAGTCGGAGAGGTTCTCCGCGACCTCATTAGCATTACCGTCGTGAGCAAGGTGGTCCTCGCTCGAGTCAGCGGACGTATGCTGCTACTGCTGCTACTGGGACTGCTGTTGCTGAGGTAGTAAGCCCCTGATCAGGTCCTGTAGCTCAGCGACCTGCCTTGTCAGAGTATTGCGGCTCCCTGCCTGTAGGTCAGCCAG
Source organism: Penium margaritaceum (assembly GCA_023375785.1). NCBI lineage: Eukaryota > Viridiplantae > Streptophyta > Zygnematophyceae > Desmidiales > Peniaceae > Penium > Penium margaritaceum. The sequence goes on from SZWC01042482.1 coordinate 5,744, forward strand.
CACGCGCACCTGGCGCGCCAATGTCGTCGGGCTCCGCGACCGCTGCTGCTGCTGCTGATGCAGTTGCTGTTGTTGCTGCTGCTGCCACTATGGTGACAATGACGGCGGCCGGCGTTGGCTGTTGACGGAGCTACCCTTGGCAGTTGCATCAATGGCGGCACTGGAGGGGGTGAGCTATGACATGACGGCCAGTCCCCCCCCTTGTTTGTTTTGTTTGTTTGTCATTGCAGAACACCTTATAGCGGAACCTCACCTCCGCAGAACACCTCCACGGAACACCTCCGCGGAACACCTCCACGGTATTCCTCATGCCACGGATCCGCGGTATCCTTGAAAAATGATGACTCCATTGTCATCAAGCAAGCAGACAAGAACCTAGGCATAGTCATCATGGACCGCGTCTCTGAATGCCTCTTTCACCTTAACAACCCCTCAACACACCGCAGAGAGCCCTGCAACATAGAAGACATCCTAGAAGAACTTCAAGAGATTCGTCAAAGGTTTGAGAACTCCGGTCTCCTCCCACCCCCCATGTGGAAATTCTTCCTCCATCCTCCACATGATGGCTGGAAACCGGCAGCATGAAAGTTCACAAAAACCCGCCAGTGGGACGTCCCATAGCAGCCTCCTTTGTATGGGTTACAACCAACGTCTCACGATGGCTTGACGCTGCACTGCAAGAGGTGGCTAAAAGTCAGCCTACCTACATCAAGGACAGCCTATCTCTACTGCTTGAACTGAAGGCATTTGTTGGAGTGATGCTCCTCACCATGGCAAGAGTGACTCCAAAAAGGAACACCAAAAAGACAAGCCGTAGTGGCTTGGTGGTTAATGGTATCCACCTATAGAGATAGGGGCCCTGGTTCAAGTCCCACAAGATGAATTTCTGTCCTGCCTCAAGGGAGGTGGAAGATAGATGCCAGGAAGCTAGCTCAAACTCTAGAATTCCTCCTTAAGGTTCTAGAAGGCCAGGTGAGGGTCTAGGAAGGTGGCACACCTTCTAGAAGGGGTGACTTGTCGTACAAGGCATCTAGAGGTGTCTTGGTCTTCTGGACACCTTCCCTCCTACTAGAAGCAAGCTGAGGAATCTAGGAAGGGGAAGAAGCTTCTAGAGGAGGGAATGGATGCCTTCCTAGGTGGGAAAAGGACAGCCTACCAAGGGTCACTCTAGAAGCCATAGAATCTGCTAGGAAATCTGGATGCTTTGGTGTTCTAGAAAGCTTAGATCAGTGGCTATGAAATGCCACTACTTGTGAGCCTTGAGAAAGTGTTCATTTCCAGTCAATTGAGGTCAAAACTATTGCCACACTCTCTGACCAGATTTTGCCATCCTTGGAACCAGTTGCCTCCACAATTTCAGTCTCTCCAAAAACAGTTGGTGGTGTGAACCAGCCACTGCTAGGGACCCTCCAGGGTGCACACTCACCCTCATGCCAACAATGGGTTATGGGCCCACGCCTCTAAGGGGTTCGAAGCTAGCTTGATTTCACGCTTCCAACAACAAGACATGGCGACCAGCAAGCAAGAGAGCAGTTGCATTGTCCTTAAGTTTGATGGGATAGGCTTTGCCTTGTGGAGGTGGTAGTTTGAGGTCTTCCTCGACGACAAGGGACTGCTTGAGCTTGTGAGGGGTGATGAGACTGCTCAGCCGCAGACTGCAATGGCTGAGATGAAGGAGGCATACAAGAAGTGCAACAAAAAGGCGTTGGTGCTCCTTGTGTCCGCATTACGCCCACCACAACTTGGGCACATCCAAGGATGCACCTTGGGCGCAGACGCATGGTCAAAACACTGCTCCATCTACCAGTCAAGCAACCTTGCCAATCAGCTCTTCATCTTCAAACGGCTTGTCACCCTCCGAGCCAACAAAGGCGACAACATCATGGAGATCATGCAGCAGATTGAGTCGCTTGCAACGGTGTGCGTGGCCACTGGTTGGGAGGTCGACTCTCACTTGCAAGCTATGATCCTCCTGGCATTGCCGGACAGTTGGAGTCCCATGATCACAGTCCTTGGTGGCTGGCCTTCCGACGAAATGAAGTACCCGAAGGTTGCGGAGTACGTGCACAATAGGTGGATGGGACGTGGCGGTCGAGAGAGTGTAGGAGCATCAAGTTCAGCTTACACGGTTCATCCTCAAAGTGGAGGCCGAGGCGACAAGTGGAAGGGTGCCAAGCAAGACACCAAGAAGGGTGACAAGAAGGGGGAGTGCTTCAACTGTGGCAAGGAGGGCCACTATGCGCGCAAATATCCCAAGAAGAAACAGATCGGCCGTAGCGGGGCGGGAAGAAAGATGAGCACGCCCTTATCGCGTACAACTCCACCAACTTGAAGGATCCGGGAGTTGCCGTCATTGACTCCGGATCAGGCCGCCACACACAATGTAACAGGGTGACATTTGTCACCTATGGCGCCTCGGAGAGACGCATGACGGTGGCCAATGGAAAAACAGAGGTGGCCGCCAGTGAGGGTAACGTCCGCATTGAGTCAATTGTGGATGACAAACCTGTCACGAGCACAATTCATGATGTGCTGCATATGCCCAACTTTGGGGCAAACCTGCTCTCCGTCAACCGCCTTACTGACAAGGGACTTGATGTACTCTTCACAAAGAAGGAGGCCGTCATCCGCAAGGAGGGCAAAGGTGAGGTGATTGCGCGTGCCAAGAGGGAGGACGACTTGTACCTGCTACGCGCAAATATCCTCAATAGCCGGGCGGGGTCCAACGCCACCAATCTTGCAATGAAGGATGGAGGAAACCTAGACCTATGGCGTCGCCGCCTCTGCCACATTTCTCCATCGACAGCGAAGGAGATGGCTAAGAGGGAAGTGGTGCGGGATCTCCAGATTAGCGGCCTTGATGGAACCAAGGAGACCGTGTGTGAGCCTTGCATCATTGGAAAATCAACGCGGCAGCCGTTTGTGGCCAAGGGGATGCGTGCATCGCCAAAACTGGCCGTGGTACATACAAATGTGTGTGGACCGCTTGAGAGCTCCATAGGCGGAGCTCGCTACTTCCTCACCTTCATCGATAGCCACAGCCGGAAACTCTACCTCTACTTAATGAAGCGAGGTCCTTGCGTGCATGCAGGAGTTTGTGGCAGATGTGGAGCGGCGAACAGAGTTGAAGGTGAAGGCTTTCCGGAGTGACAACGGCGGTGAATATGTAGGGTGCCTTGGGTGGATGAAGAGGAAGGGGATTGAGTGGCAGAAAACAGCTCCACACTCCCCACAATAGAATGGCGTCGCAGAGAGAGCGAATCGTACAATCCTTAACATGGTGCGATCCATGTTGAGCGACGCCGGCCTTACACAACGGTATTGGACGGAGGCGGCAAGGACAGTAGTGTACATCATGAATCTCACGCCAACAAAGCCGTTGAAGGACAAGGAGAGCAAGGCGTGGAAGACGCCACAAGAGGTGTGGAGCGGGAGGAAGCCGGTAGTGGGTCACCTCCACACATTTGGTTGTGTTGCACATGCGATGGTGCAGGCACGTGAGGGACGGAGCAAGCTGGAACTGCGCACCCGCCGGTGTATTCTCCTTGGATATGAGAGCAGAAGCAAGGCGTACCGACTCTTTGACCCAACGAGGCAACAGATTGTGCGGAGTCGCGATGTCACGTTCGACGAGAAAAGCCGTTGGACAGACAAGGAGGCAGGTCTCTCCAAGAGGGGGGAGTGGTTGCCACTCCTTGAGGGGGAGACGCCGGAGGACGTGAATGAGGGTGATGTCCTCGCAGGAGCACCAGCCGGAGAGGATCGCCAAAGCGATGGGCGAGCGGCAGAATTCATTTTGGCCAGTTTGGATGAGGAATCCGAAGCACTAGAGATGGACGTGGAGGCGGGGAGTCGACCGATGTCTCCAAGGTCTCCAAGAGAGGGGGAGTAGGCGCTTGGAGAGGATGGCGCCGAAAGGGGACAGCAACAACAAAAACCGCCTCAAGAGCCCCGCACGAGCAGCCGTGTGCGAAGACGACAAACAGATACGATGCCGACAAGGGCATTTGGACTGGGTTCGTGCAAGAGGAGCCTCAAGGAGGCACTGCACAAGAAGGATGAGGCTGAGTGGGAGGGAGCAATAAAGTATGAGCTCGCCTCCCATGAGGAAAAAGGCTCTTCAGTTGTAGGTTGAGCATGGACAACTGCCATGGGTGATGCGCAAGGGGGAGATTGTTGGAGTGATGCTCCTCACCATGGCAGGAGTGACTCCAAAACGGAACACCAAAAAGACAAGCCGTAGTGGCTTAGTGGTTAATGATGTCCACCTATAGAGGCAGGGGCCCGGGTTCAAGTCCCACAAGATGAATTTCTGTCCTGCCTCAAGGGAGGCGGAAAACAGATGCCAGGAAGCTAGCTCAAACTCAAGAATTCCTCCTTAAGGTTCTAGAAGGCCAGGTGAGGGTCTAGGAAGGTGGCACACCTTCTAGAAGGGGTGAATTGTCCTACAAGGCATCTAGAGGTGTCTTGGTCTTCTGGACACCTTCCCTCCTACTAGAAGCAAGCTGAGGAATCTAGGAAGGGGCAGAAGCTTC
>SZWC01042487.1:0-10276 GCA_023375785.1 Penium margaritaceum
GCAACCAGTTCGCACCACTCCCAACCAGTTCGCACCACTCCCAACCCGTTTGCACCACTCCGCAACCAGTTTGCACCACTCTGCAACCAGTTCGCACCACTCCGCAACCAGTTCGCACCACTCTTCAACCAGTTCACACCACTCTGCAACCAGTTCACACCACTCTGCAACCAGTTGGCACCACTCCACAACCAGTTCGCACCACTCTGCAACCAGTTCACACCAATCCACAGCCTGTTTGCACCACTCCACAGCCAATTCGCACCACTCCACAACCAGTTCTCACCACTCCAAAACCAGTTCGCACCACTCCGCAACCAGTTCGCACCACTCTATAACCAGTTCGCTCCACTCCACAACCAATTTGCACCACTCCGCAACCAGTTTGCACCACTCCGCAACCAGTTCGCACCACTCCACAACCAGTTCGCACCATTCCGCAACCAGTTCGCACAACTTCGCAACCAGTTTGCACCACTCCCAACCAGTTCGCACCACTCCACAACCAGTTCGCACCATTCCGCAACCAGTTCGCACAACTTCGCAACCAGTTTGCACCACTCCCAACCAGTTCGCACCACTCGCAACCCGTTCGCACCACTCCGCAACCAGGTCGCACCACTCTGCGACCGGTTCGCACCACTCCGCAACCAGTTCGCACCACTCCGCAACCAGTTCCCCACCACTCTGCAACCAGTTCACACCACTCTGCATCCAGTTTGCACCACTCCACAACTGATTCGCACCACTCTGCAACCAGTTTGCACCACTCCACAACCAGTTTGCACCACTCCACAACCAATTCGCACCACTCTGCAGCCAGTTCGCAGCACCCCACAACCAGTTCGCACCACTACGCAGCCAGTTGGCACCACCCCGCAACCAGTTTGCACAACTCTGCAACTAGTTTGCACCACTCCGCAACCAGTTCGCACAACTCCGCAACCAGTTCGCACCACTCCGCAACCCGTTTGCACCACTCCGCAGCCAGTTTGCAGCACTCCGCAACCAGTTCGCACCACTCCGCAACCAGTTCGCACCAGTCCGCAACCAGTTCGCACCACTCCGCAGCCAGTTCGCACCACTCTGCAACCAGTTCCCAGCACTCCGCAACCAGTTCGCACCACTCGGCAACCAGTTCAAACCACTCCGCAACCAGTTCGCACCAGTCCGCAACCAGTTCGCACCACTCCGCAGCCAGTTCGCACCACTCTGCAACCAGTTCCCAGCACTCCGCAACCAGTTCGCACCACTCGGCAACCAGTTCAAACCACTCCGCAACCAGTTCGCACCAGTCCGCAACCAGTTCGCACCACTCCGCAGCCAGTTCGCACCACTCTGCAACCAGTTCCCAGCACTCCGCAACCAGTTCGCACCACTCGGCAACCAGTTCAAACCACTCCGCAACCAGTTCGCACCAGTCCGCAACCAGTTCGCACCACTCCGCAGCCAGTTCGCACCACTCTGCAACCAGTTCCCAGCACTCCGCAACCAGTTCGCACCACTCGGCAACCAGTTCAAACCACTCCGCAACCAGTTCGCACCAGTCCGCAACCAGTTCGCACCACTCCGCAGCCAGTTCGCACCACTCTGCAACCAGTTCCCAGCACTCCGCAACCAGTTCGCACCACTCGGCAACCAGTTCAAACCACTCCGCAACCAGTTCGCACCAGTCCGCAACCAGTTCGCACCACTCCGCAGCCAGTTCGCACCACTCTGCAACCAGTTCCCAGCACTCCGCAACCAGTTCGCACCACTCGGCAACCAGTTCAAACCACTCCGCAACCAGTTCGCACCAGTCCGCAACCAGTTCGCACCACTCCGCAGCCAGTTCGCACCACTCTGCAACCAGTTCCCAGCACTCCGCAACCAGTTCGCACCACTCGGCAACCAGTTCAAACCACTCCGCAACCAGTTCGCACCAGTCCGCAACCAGTTCGCACCACTCCGCAGCCAGTTCGCACCACTCTGCAACCAGTTCCCAGCACTCCGCAACCAGTTCGCACCACTCGGCAACCAGTTCAAACCACTCCGCAACCAGTTCGCACCAGTCCGCAACCAGTTCGCACCACTCCGCAGCCAGTTCGCACCACTCTGCAACCAGTTCCCAGCACTCCGCAACCAGTTCGCACCACTCGGCAACCAGTTCAAACCACTCCGCAACCAGTTCGCACCAGTCCGCAACCAGTTCGCACCACTCCGCAGCCAGTTCGCACCACTCTGCAACCAGTTCCCAGCACTCCGCAACCAGTTCGCACCACTCGGCAACCAGTTCAAACCACTCCGCAACCAGTTCGCACCAGTCCGCAACCAGTTCGCACCACTCCGCAGCCAGTTCGCACCACTCTGCAACCAGTTCCCAGCACTCCGCAACCAGTTCGCACCACTCGGCAACCAGTTCAAACCACTCCGCAACCAGTTCGCACCAGTCCGCAACCAGTTCGCACCACTCCGCAGCCAGTTCGCACCACTCTGCAACCAGTTCCCAGCACTCCGCAACCAGTTCGCACCACTCGGCAACCAGTTCAAACCACTCCGCAACCAGTTCGCACCAGTCCGCAACCAGTTCGCACCACTCCGCAGCCAGTTCGCACCACTCTGCAACCAGTTCCCAGCACTCCGCAACCAGTTCGCACCACTCGGCAACCAGTTCAAACCACTCCGCAACCAGTTCGCACCAGTCCGCAACCAGTTCGCACCACTCCGCAGCCAGTTCGCACCACTCTGCAACCAGTTCCCAGCACTCCGCAACCAGTTCGCACCACTCGGCAACCAGTTCAAACCACTCCGCAACCAGTTCGCACCAGTCCGCAACCAGTTCGCACCACTCCGCAGCCAGTTCGCACCACTCTGCAACCAGTTCCCAGCACTCCGCAACCAGTTCGCACCACTCGGCAACCAGTTCAAACCACTCCGCAACCAGTTCGCACCAGTCCGCAACCAGTTCGCACCACTCCGCAGCCAGTTCGCACCACTCTGCAACCAGTTCCCAGCACTCCGCAACCAGTTCGCACCACTCGGCAACCAGTTCAAACCACTCCGCAACCAGTTCGCACCAGTCCGCAACCAGTTCGCACCACTCCGCAGCCAGTTCGCACCACTCTGCAACCAGTTCCCAGCACTCCGCAACCAGTTCGCACCACTCGGCAACCAGTTCAAACCACTCCGCAACCAGTTCGCACCAGTCCGCAACCAGTTCGCACCACTCCGCAGCCAGTTCGCACCACTCTGCAACCAGTTCCCAGCACTCCGCAACCAGTTCGCACCACTCGGCAACCAGTTCAAACCACTCCGCAACCAGTTCGCACCAGTCCGCAACCAGTTCGCACCACTCCGCAGCCAGTTCGCACCACTCTGCAACCAGTTCCCAGCACTCCGCAACCAGTTCGCACCACTCGGCAACCAGTTCAAACCACTCCGCAACCAGTTCGCACCAGTCCGCAACCAGTTCGCACCACTCCGCAGCCAGTTCGCACCACTCTGCAACCAGTTCCCAGCACTCCGCAACCAGTTCGCACCACTCGGCAACCAGTTCAAACCACTCCGCAACCAGTTCGCACCAGTCCGCAACCAGTTCGCACCACTCCGCAGCCAGTTCGCACCACTCTGCAACCAGTTCCCAGCACTCCGCAACCAGTTCGCACCACTCGGCAACCAGTTCAAACCACTCCGCAACCAGTTCGCACCAGTCCGCAACCAGTTCGCACCACTCCGCAGCCAGTTCGCACCACTCTGCAACCAGTTCCCAGCACTCCGCAACCAGTTCGCACCACTCGGCAACCAGTTCAAACCACTCCGCAACCAGTTCGCACCAGTCCGCAACCAGTTCGCACCACTCCGCAGCCAGTTCGCACCACTCTGCAACCAGTTCCCAGCACTCCGCAACCAGTTCGCACCACTCGGCAACCAGTTCAAACCACTCCGCAACCAGTTCGCACCAGTCCGCAACCAGTTCGCACCACTCCGCAGCCAGTTCGCACCACTCCACAACCAGTTTGCACCACTCTACAACCAGTTCGTACCAATCCGCAACCTGTTGGCACCACTCCACAACTAACTCGCACCACTCCGCAACCAGTTCGCACCACTCCGCAACCAGTTCGCACCACTCCGCAACCAGTTCGCACCACTCCCAACTTAGCCTCCACACAAAATCCCTAGACTCACGGTCCGGACTCGCAAATCCGAGTCCTGTGCCGGAACCGCGAGTCGTTTTCGGGGTCGGACTCGTCTCGTCAGAACCGCGACTCCTTCGTGGGGGGGGGGTGGGGAAATGTGGAGCCCGGCTGTGCAACACGCACGGACGGCGGACAGCCCCCACGACACATGGACCCCGTCCATTCGTCGGTTATCCCTTCCCCCCTAGTCAAAGGATCCCATCCGGCGGTTATCCATGACACGTAGGCCTCGAGGGCTTTAGGCCACCATGGCGGTTAGGCATCAGCCCCTTGTTGGAAGGGTTATGTGTCGCCGCCATGTTGTCCCAACATGGCGGCGATGATGGCGTGCACTTCAGTGATGACGGCCCGACGAGGCTATAGACTAGGGTAGTCGCAGTCACGATTCATTTTGTGTTGCCTCCGTCACCATGGCGGGTACCTCAGAGACCCCGTCGGGGTCCAAGTCTCCAGCACCTGCTACTGGTGCCTCAGGCGTGCCACAGATACCTCTCGCTGTCTTTGCCACGCAACCGAAGTCTCCTGCAGCCGCCACAGCGGCTGCCGCTGCCCAGATGTCTCCAGCTGCTGCGCCATCGACAACAAAACCCGCAGCTGGCACGGGCGGTGGTGGCGGTGCTGCCGAAGCTGTTACGAGCCCGAACACGAAGGACTTGCGCAAACGCAAGCCGAGCGTGGCGTGGAACGTGTTCACCTACGTCATCATCAACGGTGAACCTCGTGAAAGGTGCCAACTATGTCTGCCACAACGTAAGGGGCTGAAAGGCACGTTTGCCCTCTCTGATGGAGCCACCTCTGGTATGTGGAAGCACTTGAGACGCAAGCACAACAACAAATGGAAGGAACTGAAGGCATTGGAGGCTGCCACAAAGCTCGCGGATGCTACCTCCGCAGCCAAGCGGACTGCGCAGATCGTTGACGGTAGTAACTCAACACTTGCACGCTCTGTGGCGGGCGTTGGCATTCTCTTCAACAAACGCTACTTCCACAGCTGTATCTGGAAGCACATTGTTGATAAAAACTACTCGTTTCTGGCCATTGAATGTGTGGCTAAAGGTGGCATTCTTGCACGCAAACCCTCTGGCCATTCTGCCTGGCCGGATGACGCTAGCACGTCTGATCCAAACTGGTGCTGCTGCTTTCCGCAGGCGCTTGAAGAGCATGCTTGCAGCGATGCAGTCTCGCATCTCATTCACAACTGACAGGTGGCAGAGTGATGCGAACGTGAAGTATATGCGCATCACTGCCCACTGGATTCCAAACTGGGACATGCAACACGTTGCTCTTGCCTTTCCACATGTGTCAGACAGTGCCACTGCTGAAAACATCTTTGGGCTGTTCTCAGCAGCCCTGAAAGAGTGGGGAGTGTGGGACAAAATCTACTGTCTCACTATTGACAATGATTCCACCAATGACTGCATGGTGGACAGTTTCCTCATTGTGCAGAACGACAAGTTTGACAAGGCCGGACGCATCAGATGCATGGGGCACAGCATGAACCTGGCAGCACAGGTGCTGCTTGACCGCCCCGACGTAAAGGTGTACCTCAAGTTTGCCCGTGACATCTGCAACTTTGTGACCAAGAGTGCAAAGTGGGAGGAGTCGCTCTCCAACGTCGTGACTGTTGCCGGCAAGACCTACCTCCATCTGCACGTGGACACTCCAACACGGTGGAATTCCACCCTTTACATGTGCCACCGTGTCATGCACATCAAAGACGTGTTGGATGTGTGGTTGTTGAAACACAAGACAGAGCTGAAGCCGAGTGGGCATGGTTGGGACCTCCTCGCCCTGGTCACTGCCATCCTGAAGCCCGTCAAGGGCATCACGGATGAAATTTCTGGGGAGAAGTACCCCACCATGTCCTTGGTCCTCCCATTCTTCAGCCTCATCCTGGCTAAGATGCATTCATGGCAGGTCAAAGTTGGCGCAACGGAGAAGAAGCAGAAGGCTGCCAAGGAGCTGGACCCCGTGGAGAAGTTGCTGCTGGACCTGAAGCCTGGCTTCCAGGCTGTTACTGACAAGGTTTACATTATAGTAGTGCAGTCAGTCATGCAGTTAGTCATGCATGCAGTGACTCTAACTATAGCGATGCAGTGACTCAAATTACATGTGTTTTTATGCTTGTGAGCGCGCAGGTCGAGAAATACGTGAAGAAGTGCACTCCACGGCACATCCTGGCAACTCCCGTGGACCCCACGTTCCGTCTCCGACACTTTGCCAACGTCCACAAGCTCCTCGGTGTGAAAGGGTCTGTGGAGCTAGAGCTGCTGGTGCTGGATGCCCTGAGGCCATACTACGACCGCGTGTTGCAACGACGTGAAGCAGAGGTTGCTGCCAAGGCAGCAGCTGAGGTGGCTGCAGCAGCTGCCGCCAGGGCAGCAGATGGGGAGGATGAGGAGCGCATGGACAGCAGTGGACCCCCTCTTCTGCCACCACCATCAGCATCCACAGCTGTGGAGGCTGGCGGACCAGCAGCTGCAGCGAAGCAACGTGGCCGAGCAAAGGAGAAGAAGAAAAATGAGAAGAAGAGCATTGTGGATGCTGCTACAGCCGACACCATGAATGAGCTCTTTGCCACTGAGGAGGCTGAGCCCGTGGTCACATCGCCAGACTCTCTTGACCAGGAGGTGGAGGACTGGAAGAAGGAGAAGCTACTGCCTCGGCGGACCAACATCCTGCACTACTTTCGTGACAATGCAGACAAGTTCCCATCGTTTGCATTGCTTGTTTTGGATCTCCTTGCTGTGCCTGCCACAAGCATGCCATGTGAGCGCATGTTTTCACTTGGGGGCAGGGTCATCACGCCGTATGGACACTATTTGAACAACATGACTGTGCAGGATGTTTTGACGCTGAAAACCCGGATCAATGATCCAGAACTGCGCAACTTCCCTGTTTCTCCAAATAGTGTTGTTGCACCAGAATTGCAGGAGGAGGAGAAGAAGGAGCGTGCGGGCGCAGGGCTGCCAGCCGGGAAGCAGCAGCAAAGAAGCTGACAGCTCTTGGCTGCAATGCTGGAGAGGGTGCAGACAGTGACGACGATGGAGAGGGGGATAGAGAGGGGGAAGGGGAAGGTGTGCCGCTGGAGTCATCGGGGGAGGACGACGACGACGCAGATACCGAAGACGAAGACGATGATGAAGACAACGATGAAGACGATGGCAAAGGGGATGGTGCAGAGGACGACGAACTCGCTTCACGCTTTTTGCTTATCATTTGGGGATAATAACGTAGTTGAGATGACCTAGACATGCTCTGTTGAGCAAACCTCTGACATAGACATGCTTTTTTATGTGCTTGTGGCCAGTTGTAGCAAGCAGTGGGGTAGGGGGGGTGGGGGGGGGCACCATGACTCCCCCCTAGAACAATTTCCAATGGTCCATATGCTGCCTGCTCATGGCCTATTAGTCTGAAATAATACATTTCTTACTTTGACTTAATTCCTTTGTGCAAATTCGTTGTTCCGCCAATTCAGACCCTACCCCCCCCCCCTATGTATCAGAACCAGGTGATACATGTTCCCACTCATGGAGAAACATGTTACACAACACATTGTAACAAATGACTTCTTTTTTACACATGCCATAGTATGCAAAAGGTTGCAACGACTGATGTGACTGTAAACCATTGTACACCAACAGTTGTTATTTGACTTTACTAATGACGTAACGAATCACTTGACTGTACGAATGACTTCATTGTACAAACCAGGTCAGCCATTGTCATTGGTCAATTGACTTAAGTAATGACAAACCAGGCAACCCTTAGTGACGACAATAAGTAAGTCCGCATTGTCACAAATTGCAATGTCCATGGTGCTAAAATCCACAAGTGGATTCGCGAAATAAGGCTTGAGGACTTGCGAAACACAGGAATTGCAAGTCCCGAGAAAGACTCCCGAGTCCGGTTCCAAGGTTTGTCTCATATGGGCGAATCCGGTTCCGAGTCCAGAGTCGCGAATCTGGACTCGTGTGCAGGCTTACTCCCAACCAGTTCGCACCACTCGCAACCCATACGCACCACTCCGTAACCAGTTCGCACCACTCCGCAACCAGTTCGCACCACTCCGCAACCAGTTCACACCACTCCACAACCAGTTCGCACCACTCCGCAACCAGTTCGCACCACTCCGCAACCAGTTCGCACCACTCCGCAACCAGTTTGCACCACTTCGCAACCAGTTGGCACCACTCCGCAACCAGTTCGCACCACTCCGCAACCAGTTCGCACCACTCCGCAACCTGTTTGTTCCACTCCGCAACCAGTTTGCACCACTCCAAAATCTGTTTGCACCACTCGACAACCAATTCGCACAACTCCGCAACCAGTCCGCACCACTCCGCAACCAGTGCGCACCCCTCTGCAACCAGTTCAGACCACTCTTCAACCAGTTCACACCACTCCACGACCAGTTCGCACCACTCTGCAACCAGTTTGCACCACTCCCCAACCAGTTCGCACCACTCTACAACTAATTCGCACCACTCCGCAACTAGTTCGCACCACTCCGCAACCAGTTCACACGATGCCGCAACCAGTTCGCACCACTCCGCAACCAGTTCACACCACTCCGCAACCAGTTCGCACCCCTCCGCAACCAGTTCGCACCACTCTGCAACCCGTTTGCACCACTCCGCAACCAGTTCGCACCACTCTACAACCAATTCGCACCACTCCGCAACCAGTTCGCACCACTCTGCAACCCGTTTGCACCACTCCGCAACCAGTTCGCACCACTCTACAACCAATTCGCACCACTCCGCAACCAGTTCGCACCACTCTGCAACCCGTTTGCACCACTCCGCAACCAGTTCGCACCACTCTACAACCAATTCGCACCACTCCGCAACCAGTTCGCACCACTCTGCAACCCGTTTGCACCACTCCGCAACCAGTTCGCACCACTCTACAACCAATTCGCACCACTCCGCAACCAGTTCGCACCACTCTGCAACCCGTTTGCACCACTCCGCAACCAGTTCGCACCACTCTACAACCAATTCGCACCACTCCGCAACCAGTTCGCACCACTCTGCAACCCGTTTGCACCACTCCGCAACCAGTTCGCACCACTCTACAACCAATTCGCACCACTCCGCAACCAGTTCGCACCACTCTGCAACCCGTTTGCACCACTCCGCAACCAGTTCGCACCACTCTACAACCAATTCGCACCACTCCGCAACCAGTTCGCACCACTCTGCAACCCGTTTGCACCACTCCGCAACCAGTTCGCACCACTCTACAACCAATTCGCACCACTCCGCAACCAGTTCGCACCACTCTGCAACCCGTTTGCACCACTCCGCAACCAGTTCGCACCACTCTACAACCAATTCGCACCACTCCGCAACCAGTTCGCACCACTCTGCAACCCGTTTGCACCACTCCGCAACCAGTTCGCACCACTCTACAACCAATTCGCACCACTCCGCAACCAGTTCGCACCACTCTGCAACCCGTTTGCACCACTCCGCAACCAGTTCGCACCACTCTACAACCAATTCGCACCACTCCGCAACCAGTTCGCACCACTCCGTAACCAGTTCGCACCACTCCGCAACCAGTTCGCACCACTCCGCAACCAGTTTGCACAACTCCACAACCAGTTCGCACCACTCTGCAACCAGTTTGCACCACTCCGCAACCAGTTTGCACCACTCCACAACGCGTTTGCACCACTCCGTAACCAGTTCGCACTTCTGCACAACCAGATCGCACCACTCCGCAACTAGTTTGCACAACTCCTAACCAGTTCGCACCACTCCGCAACCCGTATGCACCATTCCGCAACCAGTCTGCACCACTCCACAACCAGTTCGCACCACTCCACAACCAGTCTTCACCACTCCACAACCAGTTCGCACCACTCCGCAACTAGTTCGCACCATGCCGCAACCAGTTCGCACCGCTCCGCAACCAGATCGTTCCACTCTGCAACCAGTTGGCACCACTCTGCAACCAGTTTGCACCACTCCGAAACCAGTTCGCACCACTCCACAACCCGTTCGCACCATTAGCAACCCGTTCGCACCACTCCACAAAACGTTCGCACCACTCTGCCCCACGTTCGCACCACTCCGTAACCAGTTCGC
>SZWC01042495.1:0-10272 GCA_023375785.1 Penium margaritaceum
GTGCCGCTGCTGCTGCTGACAGGGGCAGCAGCGGCGGTGGGGTGCTGGCTCGGTCAGAGTCGTCATAGTATGCGGCTGAGCTGTGCTGCTGCTGCGCGAAGCCGCGCTGCTGCTGCTGCTGCTGCTGGGAGTAAGAGCGGACGTCGGTTGCTGTTTTCCGCAGCACGGCGTACTGCTGGTGCTGCTGCTGCTGGTCGGGGTTCGCGGCGGGCGAGGGGCCGACGGGACCCCCGCCTGCGGCTGCTGCCCCAGGCCCGGCGAGCGGCCCAGGGCCGTGGCGGCGGGGGTTATAAGGGCTCCCGCCGGGCACGTTGAAGTGCGCGCCCTCCATAGCGGAGGAGGGATGAATGCTGGTGCGCCAGTGCCTGGTACCAAGCTGCCGTTCCCTCAGTGGGTGGTCATGCTTGACTGCGGACCTGAGCCTCGACCAGACGACGGACTTCGTACTCAGTGGAGGCCCACAACACTCACAGACGGATGCTATGGCGGTGGGGAAAGGGCTTGCCGCGCGTGGGCGAAGTCGAGCATCGGTGTTGAGCAGCAGCAGGATGAAGACGCAGCGGGTGTCGAGGCCTTGACCATACTATCCCGACGCCACCACGGGAATGCCGGGACGAGCGCAACCACCCATGAGTGAAACAGTGTGGTTGGGCTCTCTCAAATGATCACGTCATTATGGAAACTTCTCTGCATCTAATGATGCCTGTTCTGACGCACTTGTAGATGTAACATTCAGCTAAAAAAAGTGTGCTATAATACTTGCTTCGCATCTCGAGATTCCTCAACTTCATGCTTCATGAACATTCTCGCAAATTTTTAAGCACAAACATCCAGCATTGCTTGCACGCTAGAACCAAGGACAAGGTCGATGTCGGTGTTGAAAGTTCAACTCCACTATTGGCAATCAATGAATGAACCAAGAGCTCGCGCTTCAGCTACCCCTTTGTGCTTCATTCTTATGTTTTAAAATTCTTGAAATCTTGCATCTACTAGTGGAAGAAACTTACACATCAAGTGTTTGAAAATCTAAACACAAACACTCCCCTATACCATCTATGCACCGAATTGGGCTATGGAGCCACCATGATAAGTCCTCAGCTTTTGCCTCAGCAATACCTTCATGCATTAATGACAATGACACTAGTCTTTGCAACACACCTCGATCAATCTCTTCTACGTTCAACCAATAGTTTCCTTCGCAATGGTTTACCCCTCCATGACTTCCTTGTCTCGTCTTCTCCTTTTTGTGAGTAAACACCTTTAAGCAAACGCTCTCGGCCTTAAATCCTTCCATGCAAGTAAAAACATAAAACCTTACACGTATGAATATGCTACCATGTTGTTCCTTTTGAGTTATTTCTCGCATCCAATCTCACCTCGATGGCATGAAGATGCCAACACATATAGACTTCACATTCAACCATGATCAAATTACTCGTAGTAACATCAACATGTATAAAAGCAACGTCAACATGTTGCATGCATCACTACCTTGCTTGTACCTTTATGCCATAAATGCTCCTCCATCGCCATCATTTTTGGCTTCTAGTATTTCCCTACGTACAAGACCTATGTAACACACATAGCCTTCCCTGACAACTCTCATGCGAGTTCATGAAGCTACACCAACCACCATGTGACCTCCACTTGCATCGATGACCGTGTCCACATGGTTTACCCCTGCCATCATGGCGAGTGTCCCATTAACCCCAACTCAGATGCACTCAACATTAACTACCCAAACAACATAAAAAACGTTCACAAGAACTCTCATGCAATCATTGAACGGGCTCAAATGCATGTAAGTACCCTTTGATCCCTTCAACATGCACAAGCAAGACGATTCTTCGAAGGGGCTTTCTAACACACTATCGTGACCCGGCCGTAATGCAGTTAGCCTTGTGCTCGTGCTCCAGTACACCTTCGATTGGATACCAAAGGTGAATGACCATATTCTGCCTAATCTGACGAATGATGTCTAGAGATTCAATGAGTATTTTTTCCATCCAACTTCGCAGACGTTTCCACACCATAAGTACACTATGGAAACTCATGTTTGGTATATTAGGGGAAATCAGTCCATCATTCACCTATCACACATGGTGAATTGAAGTTGGTCTTCAGAAGTAAGAGGAGGTGAAAATAATAAATCTACAATAAGAGAAATTCAAGGGAAAGCCTTTGCCATGGTATGAAGTTTTTAGAAAGTTTATTTTAACTTCCATGAGAACAAATTTGTAACAAGTGATAGAGGGATGGAAAACAATGACAACGTTACTATGAGCAACAATGATTGTGTTGACATTGATGATCTTCATGTGTGTCATAAACAAATCATGACAAAGATAACAAATAATTATAGTACATACTCTTCATTAAAGAGCCCTAGAAAGTAGAAGAGGAAATTCATATTTTGAGCCCTAATTTTTCATTCTCATATGATCACAAGCTTCAGCTTACTCATGTATTCAAGAGATACCCAACAAGAGTAGAAGACCTCTTGTTTTCTTATTGTGATTTAGACAAACATGTTGCTCTATTCGTTTGAAGGAATTATCTATATGATGTGGATTCAATCAATAGGGCATCA
Source organism: Penium margaritaceum (assembly GCA_023375785.1). Classification (NCBI taxonomy): domain Eukaryota; kingdom Viridiplantae; phylum Streptophyta; class Zygnematophyceae; order Desmidiales; family Peniaceae; genus Penium; species Penium margaritaceum. Next base: position 2,591 of record SZWC01042495.1, read on the forward strand.
AAGAAATTCAAAGAAGATGTTCAGCATGAAAGGCAAGGTGTACTCGAATAACCTCTCCATTTCAATGAGGGTCTCCAAATGATATCATATGAAAACTTTTATACGTACACATTGAAAATTTTCTTTATGCCCCCCCTTTGTACCATCTTCATCTTCTTCTACACTTCTCTAAAGAGAGTCCTCCCACATCCTTTCTGCACTATGTGAGTTAAGAGTATGCATGTCATGATTCCCCCATCTTTTTAAGATGGTTGCCCTAATTGAATGCACCCCATTTGGGCTTACACACATCTCCATTTCAATTTTAATAGTGGCATCCTCATTGCTACATGACTTAACTAAGTTGTCGAGGATACAAATCAACAACAAGAGTACATCTAGAAATAAGGATAGGTAGTATGGAACGCTCACATGTGATGTGGAAGTATGCCTTTGTAGTTCCATGGACACACTCGGTCATGGAAGATGCATGTTAGTAGAGACCGTGAAATTTTTTCATAGCATCTTGTGCATTTTTCTTTCAAGGGATAAGTTGTTTAGGATGATATGTTTAACCTAAAGTATGTGTCATACAGACATACCCTTCAAAAATAGAACACATGTTAGCACATATGTGTCCTACAATAACACAAATCCATGCACCAATGCATCACATAACATCCACGTGTTGTGGGTAGACCCTTCACATCAAGCCATCACAAATTGAAATTTGAGATTAACATATGCGTAAATCATTGGTGCTTGTTGAATTTATTGGAGGTAGTCTCGTCTACCTTCCCATGATCATGGTTTTAGGTCTTCTCTCGACAGTTGTCAGAACCTTGATACATCCAAGCTTTTTATTATCATAATCAATTCACACAATATCTTAGTAGAGGTCACAAATCCTTGTAAGAAATACTGGTTTAATGGTTGCCAAATTAGAAAAATGCATGATAAACGAGTTTTTTCCAAGAATAATTTCTCCTTGTGTCTTGGATGACGGTATATCCCTATGGTAGAGGACAAATGTGAGACCATGATTCACGCGACATGACTTTCATGTTGAACATGCGTTAAGGGTGTGCATGGTGGAGATCACGAAACAAGGAGAAATTGAAAATTCTACTAATATGTATTTCTCATCTCACAAATCGTGTGAAAAGGTGCCATTGCATATCACCAAACACTACTTGTATTGTAAGAAGCATGCTAGTTTAAAGTAGGATTACTTCATGAATGATGGTCTTATACACTTCAATACATGGCTTGTTAGCTAGACATGGGAGATAAAGATCTCTCTTGAAATGTTTGGTGACTATTCTTTGATCTATTTAGTTTGACTGTGAGATGTACCAAAAGTGGTGCATTACCTCATACATCTTCACAAGCGTCAACACAATGTTGAGATATCCATGAGTTAAAAATTGAATAAGTTGTTTCTGGAAGGTAAAAAACTTTTAACCCCATATCAATTTTGATGGCCATGTTCCATCAACGACATGAGTCATCCATTGAGAAAATCGAGGGAGGTCATGTGTCACTTGTGTCGTCACGAGGATTGCAATCAAGTGACTAGCCTTTCTTCCTTATATTCTCAAATCACAAATCCCCATTTATGGATGTGCCATTTCTTGTGTTTGTGCACGCAAAGCCCACGGAAGCATAAAAATACTACACCCGTGAATGGGGTTTGCAAGGGAAGAAAAAAAAGACTTATCACTTGATTGTGGTCGAGCAAAAGTGCCTCTTCAAGTTTTTCAGAGAGTGAAACCCATTTCCATCCTTAAAAAGTACTTTAAAACCTTGCACAAAAGTTTAGGCTTTCTTTTTTGTTTGTGCTCCTACTCGAGCACGTGATATTTGGGTAAAGTAGGTTCCCTTTCATCGCATGGGGTGTTTCGGACCCCCCACCCAAACCCCTCAAAAACGTCCTTTTGAGATGTGAACAACCCCTCTATAGTGGCGCTTATAGTTTTTTTTCATGTCTAACAATGATAGCATGTTGATGTTGGATTCCATGTGGCGATGACATAGCATGGTGTTTTGGATACAATATATCATTTGCATGCTCGCTAGATATGGCATTAAATAATGCAAAAAAAACAAGTTCCATATTTTGGTATGGAATTTTTACTATTTGAATTATGGATATCTCATTTTTATCAAGAATTTTATGGATGTACGCTCAGTACAAGAAACCCCCTTTTTTATCGGTTCACGACAAGGTTACAAGGTATCCCGTGTTGGATGTTGGAAAGTGTTAGCCTCCTTGTGTGGCATGTTATATTTCCATTTTATTTGGATTTGGGATGTTTATCTGGATGAGTCTCGACTTCCAAAATTGGATCTTGGTATGCCCCGTAGCAGGAGTAGTCATGACGAGGTGCCCTGTCATTACGTTTCCATTTGCTAATGAGTTCCAATTGATGATTTTGGTGGATTATTTGAATGTAAAATCTCTAGTGGAATTATTTTTCATAATAAAATGTAAGAAAGGAGATATGGTGATGATTGAAAATGACAAACAACTCCCAAAACTTGTGGATGGTTCATTCTTTTGACGGGGTACGTTGTGTGAGATCCAAACATCCCTTCATGTTAGGGTATTCATTTCCTAGACGATGTACTATGCGGGGTCCCGCAAAGTTAAGCGTAGTCTTTTGTTTTCAACAGGGTGAAGTGGTGTTTCCCTGAAGTAAATAGAAAGCAGGGCAGCATGGGGCTAAATGTTAACCCCCCTCGATGGGGGGTTTATGGATGTTGGTCTCCGAACTTGAGGTCCCTTAGTATTTTCTTGATCGGTTTATTGTGTTGCACAGGGTACTGCGTGAATAGGAAATTCTGAGCTGTAATGTCGCGTTACGTATCAGCGTTCCTAATGCATTACCAATGCCTTCAATTGTTGCTGCTTCTCGGTTGAAGGCTCAAATCCCAGTCTCAACTAAAACAGTTCCCTTGGTTTCATAACTGCACACCGATGTCGCACTCGTATACGATGGAATGCTTCAAACAACCATGTTAGCACGTGGCTGCCGTGCTTTCTTTACGTCATGATGTCACCAATACTGCCGTCCTTTTTTACGTCGAATTTTGCGGTCCTCTAGGAGGACGAGCCATTTTTTACCGTCCTCGTCCGCGCTTGACGGAGTCCGGCCACTGTTGATGCCGGATTTTGAGCGATTGTTGACGCATTCGTTGCCGCAACGACAGCCGACGGCAGTGGATGGAACGTTGTCGAACAGTGGCCATAAAAAACAACCCTGCCTCCTCAACCAGCCTTGCCTCAGTTCCAACACCGCTGTTTAGGAAAAGAGGACGAAAGAGCGCGACGGGGATGTTACCGAAAGTCATCACTAATCTCATCACCAAATGGAGGGCTCGTTCGCTCAACTGCCGGAAATGAAAGCATCTAGGGGTGAGGCTGCAACAACGGCCGGTGTCACACCTAACGAACTCAACTCACCGCGGGAAATCGCGGTGAGTTGAGTTCGTAGGGCCGATCAACTCGTTCGTCGCAAACCGTGTCAAACGTACTCAAAGTCTGTTCTTTGACTCGATGGCGCACACATTTCCGCGTCCAAGATCATTCAGCAATAGTGTGACACCATCCGCTCGCAAGTAGCATGCATGCTTTAATTTTTTTTTTTAGTTCTCGTCAAAGTGGAGTGACATCTTCCATTTGATGACATGGCTCTCTTCAATGACGTCATAATCGAAGTAAGGACAAGTGAGATGAGTCTGCAGCGGTTTGGCTGACAACTTTTTGTCCGAAAATTACATGACCGTGAAGAGTTGCAAAAAGTTGCTACACCTCGAGGGGTGTAGCAACTTTCTAGGAAACTTGTCGACGGCGCCCTAATTTTCGCGCGTTCAGCATGGGGTGCGACTCGATAACATGGGTCAATGCTGGCAGTCACGCGTCAGAAAACTTCAAAAAGTTTTGTCAGTGTCGTTCCACCGAGGAGAGTTGCGAAGGGCGCCGGAGTGACCGCAGATGCCCAACGACGACCTCCGTTTTACCGTTATTTTCAAAAAGGGAACGCAAAACGCGGGAACGAGTTGCTATGGGGCGGTGTGACACCGGCTAATGCATCTCAGATCCTGAGGGCATCGACAAAATGGGCAAGTGGAATTGTTTGGATTTAGGCAAGGATTCTCTCTTACAGTTCTACATGTGTACGAAACAACCTTAAAATGCTCGTGATGAAACTATGGGTAACCTGAAGATGGCAATGAATACAGGGTCTTGCCATCAACTCAGATTGTCACATTGTCATAATTCACATAAAACTAATAGTCCTCCACAAAAAGATTGACGATAGCGAAACCTTCGACAACATATCATAGTAGGGGACTATGTTGATGCATTGAGATACTCGCTCAATGGTAGAATTAAGATGAATTCACGGCCCGCTAAAGTGACGCGATGTTCAAATGCATGGACACCTCATAAAAGTTCAAACTTGGTAGCAATCGCAACCTGCTTCACGTGGTAACGACGAGCAACTTGTAACCTTTTGTAGTTAAAGTTGAACATCTGTATTACAACAAGGTGCCCATCTTTTTCTTGCAGACTTTATGCCTTGCCTGACTTCAGGGGCCATCTGAGCCTTTTTATTTTTAAAAAATAAAGCTAGCAATCAACCTCACCTCCGCTCCATCGCAGATGTAAGAAGGAGAATGAAGAGGAGCGAGCGAACGATGCAATTTGCCTATGGAGCATACTCGCGGAAGGGGTTTTTTCTTGCACCTACATGCATAAGTTCTGAACACGACATGTGAGGGTGGCTTCCCCTCTTGGCGCATAGTGGGTGAAGCACATTGTCCACCAAGGTGTTGTCATGGTGGCGGACCCTCGAAGGCGGACGTGGTGGCAGCAGAACCGGTAACCGCAACCATCAACGCGGTTGCAGCACATCTAGTGGCAGGCACAACAGGGTAACCTGACTCACCGCGAGAAGGCATCAAGCTAACGCGTCGTCTCTCCGGGAGACAAGACAAGCATTCGATGTAGACAATCCACGACCAGGCACTTCTCACACTAGGAATTGGGTGTAAGGAAGGCATCATGTGTAGGTGCAAGTTCCCTGTAGTGGCAAGCTAGGAGAGTAGTAGCCTAAGCAACGACTTGTCGGCCAAAAAGTATCAATACCTTATACATTGCTCATCGTTGCAAACTTGTCATGACCTATCGCAACCTATCATAACTTGACATGACCTGTATAACCTTTCATAACTCTGTCTTTTGTAGTTTTAGCCTCCAGACATCTTCAACCCCGTCTTTCCGATGCGACTGTGCTCTCCACACACCAAGGCATAATCTTCAGAGAGGACACGCCCTCGCATCTGGTATCAGAGTTAAAGCCACGCATTGGGTAGAAGAGCTACCGTGGCCCAGCCGAATTTTATGAGCCAAAGGCACAGACTACGCCGAACAACATTGAGGTTGATTGAGGGGGAGATTCTAGACTTTGAAGCCAACGCATGAGCCAACCTCTAGAATTTTCATTTTTAAGGCATCCACATGGCCTACGATGCGTGCGTGGGAGAGAAAGGATAACTCACACGCACTTCGAAGATGTTCAATTTTTCATGCCAGGCTGTCGAATCGTTAGCAGAAATTGTCTCATTATTGTGGCAATACAATCATTTATTCTTTCGATCTCCATGGCCAAAAAAATCCATATGAGCCATGGAGCACGCCCTGTAACAGATCGTAGAGCAGCTTGGATCCCTCGAGCTGGAAAATTAGTGGCTGAATCGGTTGATGGCCGACAGGCGGGATGGGACTCACTCTGAACGTTTGTGCAACACAATCATGGAGTCCACCAAGACCAAAGCCAAAGGATCCAGGACCATTCAATCCCTAATTTAAGGGTGTGACTGTACGGACGTGGTTGTTCCCCATGAAAAGCGACTTTGGGACTCTGGGTCACTTGTCAGAGGATGATTCTATACGTGTGTCATTTTCGGTGATGCTGCTACGCGGAGAAACATTGGAGTGGCGGAGGCAATTGAATCTGCCGGCCACTCAAAGTGTTGGTGGGAATGCAACTATGCAACATGCTGTGTTGTGGCAACTTCACACAGGACAAGCTGTAGTGCGCAGACCTATGACATGAGGGCCCTTTGAGCAAGACATCATAGATCAGTTTGATCTCATGAATGCTTCTGTGGTTGCATGTAAGAAGGTAAAGCAACTAAAGAAAATTGGCTCAGTCCAGGAGTACATGTGTCATTTCTTGGCATTGTGCTTAGATATTGACGACATGAGCTCCTTGGAGATGGCGGACAAGTACCATGACGGTGTGAAGGTAAAGATTCCCTCAACGCTTACACTTAGTGGAATCACAAAGTTTTATGCGGTTGTGGGCACTACTCAGTGCTCTTCCACTCCAAGTGCTTCACGTGCTGCTTAACCTTGTATGGATTATGAAATTCTTCTTGTATTATTATTTTTGCATCTGCACGGTCGGTCGAGGCTAAGTAATTCACATGCTTTGGTGTGGCAAGGAGCAAAACAACTTATAGGCCTGACCAGTAGCTAACAGACAATGTGGATAAATCGATGGCGACAGAGCCTCAGAAGCAACTTGCGGACTGGTCAAAATGCTAGAAGCCAAGATGCGTGGCTTAGAGGATGGGGGTTGAGGCTAAGCAAAACTTTCTTTGACCACCAGGATGCAGCTTGTGTGGGAGACAAGGTGCGAGGCGGTTCCAAGCTGTTACACGTGGACAACAACTAACAAGAAAGGTTAGGAGAATTTCATCCATGGGTACTGGTTTGAAGGAATCCAACTGTGTGATGGAGGTGTTAGCCTCCACCCTATGGCCATTGTCCCATGTCTAGGACGCCAAGGCGGTAACAATGGACACAAATTTTCTTTTGTGCTTGCATGAAATGTCTAATGCACCCAATCTGAAGACTCACCTCATTTGATGATGAGTTGAAACGCAATTTCGTACCTCCAAATTGATGTCTTGGTCTAAACACATGGTGAATTTTTTGTGACAAAAACTGCCCAAGATCTATGGATTGAGGAGGCGCGACAGACCTCTCCTTGTGATAACAACACGTGTAACCACTTGATTGTTTATGGTTTTTGTTTCCATGCTAAGAAGACATGTCTCTAACCAGTGTGTGTGGCTGTGGTTCACATTGAATTTATTATCTATGCACCTGCTACATAAGAAGGGCTAAGTTGAATAGAATGGAGATATTCCACATGCACATTTGGCATACCATGCGTGTTTCATAACTTCCATTCGGTGAGGGTAGGATGACTGGTGTCTCTAAAGCTATTGTTTTTGTTTAAATACAAAAGATTATTTCATCATGGTAATGCATGAATTCCAAATCATTACAATAGGTCTGCACATAGGACAATTCCGAGGCCACTCGTTGCATGAAGCATTGTAGCACCAAGATCAGAATCACAATATTCAAACTTGTTGCTTGTCCACATATGCCATTTATGATTATGTCTAACAACAATAATAACACTAGAAAATTAGACAAGTGAAAGGAATAATGAAACTGTGGCATATGAGCTTCTTTTACACATGAAAGTGGAAAAGAAACCGCTAACATATACAAGCACGTGGGAGAGAAATCATCCGAGACATTTGGAGTAAGCACATGTAACTTCTACCTGGGTAAATCATTGTAACGATCATAGTGATGGCATACAACAAAGTTT
>SZWC01042501.1:0-10265 GCA_023375785.1 Penium margaritaceum
CTCTCTCTCTCTCTCTCTCTCTCTCTCTCTCTCTCTCTCTCTCTCTCTCTCTCTCTCCCTTGCCTTGCTCATTCAAGGAGGCGAGGAGGAGAGGGCAAGGACAAGGGCTCGAGGCCACAGGCCTCAGCCCTTGAGGCCTCGCGGCCTCATGGTCACTGATCGAGCAACCAGCTCAATCAGTGGCCAGCAGTTGGCTGGCCGATGGCCAGCTGGTCACCTGACAGTCCGTCGGCCTTCCAGCCGGTTCGCAACCTGCTGAATGGCGACAAGCAAAGGGTTGGTTGCCGGTGAGCCCCTGCTATGGCGAGGGGTGGTTACCAATCACCTCGCGCTTCAATGATGAGGGTGGTGTTGTGATGTGACTTTTCCCCATCTATTTGTACAACTTACTATGACCACTCGGCCTTGTCTATGCTCGTACAGATCTATGACGCGGACCGAGCTGGCACCGGAGCATCGATGGGTGGTGGCTCCACCCACCTGCACCTGCCATACAGCTGCCACAACGATTGGTGTCTGGCCTCTTGCCTTTCTACTAGAATAAGGCAAGACATGGGTTTGTCCGGATCAGTCGCCTCTATTTGTAAGGGAATCATGTGGGCCATGTGCCGCTCTAGTGGAAGACCAGTCGTTGGGTCTTGGAATACATCCGAGAACTCCACCAATAGAGATTTTATCTCTTGTAGTCTTTCTTTCTTCACGTTTTCCTCCACAATCCATAGCTCATACAAGAAGTATCAACAATGCTCTAAAATGTGTCTCTTGACATGCAATGCAGGCAAGCTAGAATGGAGTTTTAGTCGGGTCGGTGACAGTTCCGTCCTATAGAATCAACGTGAAGTTACCCTGTCCCTATTGAAGGATCAAGCACTTTTATTCAAAACACATCAGTCCCTTGTTACTACGGAACCAGGGATGGCCTAGCACCACATTGAACGGGTCAAGAAGGTTTGACATACGGCAAAACTCCGGCCACACCGATAGGATTCCAGAGATAGAGAAATTTTCCGTGGTTGGCGTCCACTGCCGGGACTTCACAAGCATCTGGGACGAAACACAACAGAATCTTGCAAAGACACATGCACTTGTGAAGCAGGCAATGATGCACATTGCAGCCATGATTTATTAAGTGCTACAGATTGTGTCCTCCTTTGCTTGGTGAGTATCAAACTTGAAGGACAGGACTTCGCGAAACTCAGTTCCCACTGGTTAGGATCGTTTGAGATCGTGCCAATTCAAATACCAGTCACCGCTCGACTTTGACTTCCTAACAACATGGCGATCCACAATGTCTTCCACATAAGCAAGCTCAAGCACTACCGGGACCCGCATGTGAACCTCCTCGGCTGAGACGTCACGCCTCCACCTCCTACACAAGTGGACGGGGATACGCAGTACATGATTGAAGATATCATTGGATGTGGACGCCGTGGAAAAAGGACGGGCGAAATAGCCAAGATATGCATAGTCCTGAACCGCGGACCCTCCCATATCCACGAGCAGAAATCTATATCCCCCGTATCCAACACTTGAAAAAATAAGAACGATGTATCCGGCTCCCTCGCCATGCTCGTTCAGCGACATGCGTCGCTGATCGAGCATGGCAAGGAGGGTCATGTGACCGTCGCTCGATCGCAACCTCGCTCCCTTGAGAGATCGCGATCAAGAGATGACCCTTTTTCTCGATTTTCTTTTTTGACGCGCAAACCCCCTATTACGATTCAGGGTTTTCTATGTTTTGCGTGTGCGGAGGCCACGCAAATAATAAAACCCTTCATCGTAATAGGGGGTTTGCGCGTCGAAAAAGAAAACAAAAGAAAGGGTCATCGCTTGATTGCGATTGAGCGAAAACTCCCATTTCAAATCTCTGTTTTTGTTCATGGCAAACAAAAAACCTTAGGTTTGCGAGAAAAAAACCTTCAAACCCAACCCCAGTTTACATTCGGGGTTGAGGGTTTTATTCTTTGCGCAAGCATGTGCTGGGCCCCACGGTAGTGGGGTTCAACAGATTCCCTTTCAACGCATGGGGTGTCTCAGACCCCTCATGCAAACCCCACACAAAACCCTCCCTCGAACAATAAAAACACCTCAAACGTGGGGTTTGTGATTGTTTAAGGGGCGTGATGATGTCATCAATCTGAAGCTGCATTTCATGCAGCGACGACATGGTGTTTGCGCGCTTTTTTTTTGTGATACGTCGTTGCTTTCCTTCGATCGGTGGATGTTTCCGTGTTAAAGTTCAAATCAGATGCATATGGCGTTGTTAAAGAGCGGTCCGTGGATATGGCGGATCTATCAAGAATTCGATGGGTATATGGTCACACCCCCGAAAAAGGACCGAGTATCTGGTGAAGTGGCACTAATGCTGTTGAATCAGGATCGAGTAGTCTGGATCTCGAATGTCTCAAAGAATTCTCGTCTCGTGGTCTCGTACCTCACTGAATCAAGATAATGTCGTGAGTCTTACTTGAGACGACACGAGACCGAGACAGCCGCGATGCCACCTCGATGGGCGGTTTTGCACGACGCCTTAGCCAACACAATTTTAGTCGTGCGATGCCGCGAAGGTCAGATAAGAGATTCATTCAAGTAGCGTTCCGCATTAATCACATGAACTGCCAGTACGGATTCGCGTTATTGTTAGACGGGTTGACCGCAACCGGAGTTATGCAAGTTGGAGAGATTCGCTAAGATCCTCTGCGAGACGCCAGCTGTCTATCGGTACCTTCGTTAAATGGTAGGAGGGTACAGATATGTTGAATATTGGTTCCCACCTTTTACAAGTCCAGAAAGTTTTGTACGACGGAGGATCTTGTCCGTAGAAAGCGTACCCCATAGATGTGAACGAATGGTCGCCTCACTGGGATAAACTTTAAAGGACAGGGGAAACATTCATCGAATGATTCGCAAACCCAAGGTTTTGGAAACTTTTGCTATTCCATCGTAAAATCCTCTCTAGCATGCCCTATTTTCTCACACTTTTTGTTACCGAATGGCTAAAATCAGGTTTCGTGCGTGGTAGATGAGTGCAAACGTTGAGCACATTTTTGTCAGTAAGAGGGCGAGAAATGTATGTTTTTCAGTCGACAGCATCAGGCAAAAACATGTCGAGTCGCAGGTATCCTCTGAAATCAGCTCAACGTGTAACCGTTCCATGAACGAATTTGGAAGGTCAGACACCTAGCGATGAACGCGAGGAGACTGACTGGTTTGCTGAGCGCTCCGGGTCAAGTATGGCGGCGCACCATTTCCCCGCACCTCGATATGGTATGAGATTCTCGTACTGTACCGATGTTTGATGTGTGTCGCCAGTAACTGCGCGACGCGCCAAATCACGTCACGTTGCTCCCCCGACGATTGCCCTGACGTTCTGCTGGTTCCAGGAATTTAATGGCCGCCAGCCCTGCGCGTGCAGCCTGGGTGGTACACGCAGAATCTGCACGTTCTGTTCCACTGAGGAACAGAATCTGTGCTTCGTATTGGTTTGAACGAGAAAAGACTTCCACAAGAACTATACGTGATGAGGGGCTTGCTCGTGGTGAATGCGCCTCAAGCTAATGGAGGAAGCAGAAATGGAAGCAACAGACTCATCAGCCTCATCGACCTCATCGGCATCAACCAAGTTCGCGATGGTTCTCGAAGAATTTGCATCTCTCATTTGAGAGCTTGCGGACGTCTTCCCTGACGAACTCCCCAAAACACTACTACCGTAACAGGAAATTGACCATCACATCAAACTGAAACTGGGCAGCAGACCCACAGTTCAAGGAGCCCATCAGATGAGCGACCATGAGCTGACCAAGCTAAAAAGGCAAATTGACGAGATGCTCGGTCCGGGGTTCATCCGCCCATCCATGTCACCATATGCCACACCAGTTCTATCTATAAAACAAAAAACTGGCAAGATGTCGATGTGCGTGGACTACCTGGCATTGAATGACGCTACCATCAAGAATCGCTACCTTCTCCCTTCTACCGAGGAACGTCGGAGGTGGGTCGAAGTTGGGTTCGGAGTTGGGTCTGGAGTTGGGTCTGGAGTTGGGTCGAAGTTGGGTCGGAGTTGGGTTCGGAGTTGGGTCGAACGTTTCGACCCAACTCCGAGGAGCTCAAACATTCACCAAAAATGATTGACATAGTGGTTACCATAAAATCCGCGTGGCAGACGCCAACATCAAGAGGACGGTCTTCTAAACATGTTATGGTCATTTTGAGTTCACGGTCATGCCGTTTGGACTCAGGAATGCATCGGCAACATTTATGGCTACAATGAACAATGTTTTCTGCTCGTACCTTGACAATTTTGTCGTGGTATACCTCGACAACATTCTCGTGGGCAGCCGCACCTCAGAGGAGCACAATGGACATGTACGAAGAGTTCTTGAAGTTTTACAAAGAGAAATTCTTTCGAAAACTCTTGAAGTGGGACTTCGGTCGCCGTTCGATTGAGTTTTAGGGTCACATCATCAACGGCGGAAAAATCATCGTAGATCCAAAAAGATTGGCAGCAGTCACTAATCGGTCGATGCCGACCAACATCCTAGACGTTCAAGTATTCCTAGGTTTCTGTAATTACTATGGGCGTTTCGTACGGGCCTACTCCCGAGTGTCAACGCCTCTCTCTGACCTCACTCAATAGGTTAACGAGTGTCGATTGAGAGACAACAAACAAGAAGCATTCACCGCTTTGTGAAACTCTCTGACCTTGGTGCCAATCCTACTTTTGGCTGATCCAACGATCAACTGTATCATGGCTATGGACGCCTTCGATCGAGCCATGGGCGTGGTCCTCCTACATGATCACAAAAGCAGAGAGCAACAGGTTGCGTACATGGCGCAAAAGTTGCACGGACCAAAACTCAACTACGATGTACACAAGAAAGAGATATTGGCGGTCGTACACGCATTCCAGATATTCGCGGACCCAACGGCGGTAAACCAGCCGCCCCCTACCGATAGCCTCGACAACAACACGGACAACCGGTGGCACTAGACAACATGCGCCGATCAACGAGGAACTTGCGAACCGAATCTCCGCAGTCGAGGGGATCTACAGCGATCTACTCCAATAGATCAACGTTGCGATGGAGCCTCTTCATAACGCAAGGGCACGAGAAGCTGTGCTCATTGAGAGAAATTCCCAACTCTCGAGGAAACCCAAAACATTTTGGCTCCACCAAAACCGTTTCATCCTGCATACTCCAAAGGACCAACAGTACGGATGTGGCTGACGAGTTTGGAGGTGTACTTCACCGCTACTGGGATCAACGATGATCAAAAGAAAATTGACCTCACGGCCGCACTTTTGCATGGCATGACGCTAAGTAGGTGGTCCGATCTAAAGGCCATCCAACGACAGCAGGAGACCGGTGAGGCATCATCAACGGCCAACGGCGCCTGTCTCATATCGCCAACCGCAGGCGTTCTACCCTTAGAGCAGATCAACCCACAGTCCCAAGGCGCGCTAACGCCACCAACCGACTGGAATGAATCCTCGCGCAGGATGCTCACACGTTTTGGATGGCCGAACGAGAAGTCCGACGTGCGGTACAAACTCCAACGTCTCCGTCACCAGTCCGGTCTGACAGAGTACATGAGGAGATTCCATAAGATTATCATTAAAGCAGACATCGCCTCCAACGAACTTTGTTTTCACTACAACAACGACCTCAAGCGAGATATCCGGCGAGCAATCGCCATTTTTGACATTCAAAGCGACTTGTCACGGATGATCAGAGGAGCAGAAAGGATCGATAGCGCCGACCACAACACTCGGATCCAGGAATCCTACGCATGGCAACCTCCTAACCACCATTATCATGGAAACGGAATGTGGACTCCTTGGCTCTGATGGAAGTGGACGCCAACAACAACAGAGATACACAAACCTTCTTCAATTGTGGAAGGGTCGGGCACATCGCTCGCAACTGTCGGAGCAAAGAGCAGGCCAATAACGTGGGGAAGTCGTAGAAAAGTGAGTCGGGAAACGGTAAAGGGCTAGAGTGAAAGGCGCAACTCTTGTCCCCACGAAGCCATCTGCGCCGAAAGATCGTCCATCTGAACGGCCTACGTCACCATAGAGGGTTTCTGAGATCACAAAGCTCAACGACGGATACGAGGACGACCAACGGGCAATACTACTGAAAGTCTAGCCTCAAGGATGCAAGAGTCGCAGAACAAAACTAGCAGTATTGGATGGAGGAGATTCACAGAGCTTCATGAGCAACGACATGGTTGACAAAATAGGTTTCCAGACCAAACCAAGGTTTTTGAAGGAAAAAACATCAATGGAAGATTACAAATACAAAGACTCCGAGAACCATTACACGTACAAGTGGGAGCTCTACGGGAGATAATGGACTGGAGGTCTTGTCTAATGAGCGATCACGAAATCATCCTCAGACGAGATTTCCAGAACCGGCACAATCCCCAGATCGACTAGAACATTGGCGACGTCTACGTAGAAATCGATGGCGCCAAACAAAAACTTCCGCGTGCAAGGCGGAAGCTGCCAGCGGAAGCGGCAGAGGTGGAAGCACCAGAAGAAATCGCGGTAGCCGAAAAGCGAAAACTAGTGAAGCCGATGCAACTCAACGTGGCCACGCACTGCATACGACGAGGAGCTTGTGCATGGCTCATACATTTTGAGCCAATAGAAGAAGCGAAAGTGGTAGCAGCTGACACATCATCAACCTCATAAGCCTCATTGACATCAACAGAGTTCGTGATGCTATCCAAAGAGTTCGCACCACTCATCCACGAGTTTGCAAACGTCATCTCCGACGAACTCCCATAAACCTTACCTCCTCAACGAGACATCTACCATCGCATCAAACTGAAGCCGGACAGCAGGCCCACAGTTTGTGGGGCCTATCAAATGAGCGATCATAAGTTGACCAAGCTGAAAAAGCAACTCGACGAGATGCTCGGTCTTGGATTCATCTGCCCATCCGCGTCACCATACGCCGCACCCATACTGTTTGTGAAAAACAAAACTGGTTAGATGCGGATGTGCGCGGATAATTGGACGTTGAACGGCGCTACCATCAAGAACAGCTACCCTCTTCCTCGAGCTGATGAGCTTTTCGACCAACTTCGAGGGGCCCGAGTTTTTAGCAAAATCGACTTGCGTAGCTTCTATCACCAGATACGAGTGGCAGACGCCGACATCGAGAAGACAACGTTCCGAACTCGCTACAGGCATTTCCAGTTCACGGTAATGCCGTTCGCACTAACAAATACCCCGACAACATTCATGGTGGCAATGAACAACATTTTCCAACCATTCCTTGTCGTGGTGTAACTCGACGACATTCTCGTGTACAGTCGCAACCCGGAGGAGCACAGTGGACATCTTAAAAAATTTCCCAGGAGTTTTACAAAGTGAGAAAATTTTCGGAAAACTCTTGAAATGTGACCGATTGAGTTTTTGGGCCACGTCATCAACGATGGGCGGATCACCATGGATTCGAAAAATGGCAGCAGTCGCTCATTGGCCAACGTCAACCAACGTTCGAGAAATTTAAGTATCCCTTGGCTTATGCAATTACTACCGGTGATTCGTATGGGACTACCTCCGAGTGTCAGCGCCTCTTTCCCACCTCACTTGAAAAGAAAACGGGTGGCGGTGGGGAGACAGCGAACAAAAGGCATACAACGCATTGCGAAACACGCTGACCTTGGCGTCGGCCCTGCAATTAGCCGATCCAACGGTCGACTACGTCAAGGCCAGAGATGCATCAGACCGAGCTTTTGGCGTAGTCCTTTTGTAAGACCACGACGACGGTGGGCAACCGGTTGCCTACATGTCTCGAAAATTGCGAGAACTGGAACTCAACTAAGCCATACATGAGAAAGAAATGTTGGCAGTCATGCTCACGTTCAAGACATGGTGGTGTTACCTAGAGTGCTGCCGATGCATCGTGCGCACCAACCACCATGCATTGATATGTTTGGAGACGCAGCCGGACCTCAGTCGACGTTAAACACGATGGATGTAGTTCCTTGAATCTGGGTTTGACTGTGATGTCAAGTACCGGCTAGGCAAAATCAAGCCTGCGGATGCACTCAGCCGCTGACCACATTTAATGACCGAGGTGGCAATGCTACTGCTGCAGCAAGACCCATATGTTGAGCGGTTGTTCGCACGAGGCGAAGAGCGGGTACAATAAGTCAACATTCTGGTACGATGCACCCTATTGGCGACGGCGATTCACTCGGCAAGTGGTTGTTCCCTCGAAGGACGAACTTCGTCTTATGCTGCTCGAAGACTGCCACGATACAAGACCAGGTGGATACTTCGGAGAGGAAAAGACGCTGAAGAAGCTGGTGAAAAACTATTGGTGGGCAAGATGTAGTCCGACGTGGCCATCTTCTACAAAACCTGCAACAAATGTCAGCAACAAAAGTCTTGTCGCACACGACCATTCGGACTTCTGCAACCGCTCCCTACTCCGACGGATCCGTCTGCCGATATCTCCATAGACTTCCTCATAAGATTACCTATCACACCCGAGGGATATGACGCAATCCTTGTGGTCGTCGACAAGTTTTCCAAAGTGACCAAATTGATTATGACAACGACCACCGTTACCGCGGAGGAAACAACACGATTGTTTCTAAACAAAACTGTTCGGCTACACAGCGTGCCAAGAACTATCACGAGCAACATAGACGGTTGATTCACAAGCCGTTTTTTGCGCGAACTGATGACTTGCTATGGGAGTAGAATTCATCTTTCAACGGCGTTTCATCCTCAAACCGACGATCAAACCTAGAGGACTAATCAGACGCTCAGACAACTTATCCTAACACTATACGAACCTCACGGGACGGATTGGGCACAAAACTCCGGACTACCCAAATCGCATAGAATTCGGCAGTTTCCACCACAAGTAAAACTCCGTTTGAAGCGGTTTATGGAAATCTTCCCGCCACACTAGCCAGACTACACTGGAAGTCGTAGTAACATCCCCGCAGTCGACGTTCAACGCCGAGACCTCCCCACCATCTGGGAGGAAACGCGGCAAGCACTCGCGAAGACACAAGCAGCGATGAAGCGAGCAGCTGACTGACATTGCAAAAATGACGTGTTCGTCACTAGCGACAAAGTCCTTCTGAGCTCGGCGAACATCAAACTTTGGGGAGCCGAATATTTGAAGCTCAAACCCTGATGGTTGGGATATTTTGAGATTGAGCGCATGAAAACCCATGTGGTTGCACGAATAAAGAATCCCCGACACTATGCAACTTTATCTGGCGTTCCATGTCAGACGACTTAAGCACTACCAAGACCCAGGAGAAAACCACCCCGGCACGGATGTCTCGCGCCCGCCTCTCGTTCAAGTGGATGAGGAAACAGAGTACGTCATTGAGGACATCCTTGGCCATGGACGGCGAGGCAAACCGACAGAGTGTCTCGTCAAGTGGCATGGCTACGACGCCACACACAACATTTGGGAACCCTACAACCTTCGAGACATTGATCACTTAATCAATTGTTATTTCCGTCGTCACCGGGCCACATCTTTGCGCGCGTTGGGACGTCGCGGCTAAAAGGGGGGAAGTGTTGCGTACTAGATGTACACGAGTCCCTAATCTTGCCGAGTGGGCATTTATGTCATTACACAAACAACCTATTGCATCTCGAGACTGCAATTTTCACTCCGACTGTCAAGGGTGAACCAGCCAACTGCCCCCGCCCTCATCGAATCTTCCCGAACCTTCCAACAACTACGACCAGTCTCGTGAATCTACGACAGAAGCATCATGACGTTTCGGTCAACTTCGCATAGCACTGAGACGAATCTAGATTTTTAAGATGCATCTCGCAGCTTCACCGTTGATTCTTGAAACTCCGGATTTCTCGGCGGACCTTCTCAAATGCGACCACTCACGACACGACTCCTCACGAGTCGCTCGACATTCGACCCAACAACTTGACTATACCTCATTCGTAACTGGCCACTTGTATATGTATGTTCGATAACTTTGGCACTTGTCATGGAAGTACACTTACTACTAATTATGAATTTCTTAAGTGTCTCAAATTCTAGTATGTGTTCTGCCTCGCAACTTCTACCCGTTCACCATCTACGCTACATTGGGCATAACAGAATAGGGGCCAACACAATTCTAGTCCGGTCAAATTGATTAGGGGGCCCGGATTTACCCTTTGACCCAACCCGGGGACCCGCATTTCGATATCCATCAACGCCGGAGCCCGCCTTTGGTCGGCGATCAACGCGGTCGCCCGCCTGTGACGCCCG
>SZWC01042503.1:0-10263 GCA_023375785.1 Penium margaritaceum
TATTGAAGGTTCGGTTCTTCAATCACAAACGAGTGTGAAAAGGTTCGATTCGCTTTGCTGTGGGACGCACGGGCAAACCTGACGCGGCAAGATGGTGTCAGTGTGGAGAAAAAGATCGTCTATCGTGGCTTCTTCAAGATCTGAACTGCTTCCATTGAAGTTCTGGCATCCTTGGACTGTGGACCAGTATGGACCAGATGAAATAACGGTTGAGGCGCGTGCTGCAGGGATCCGACGCAGTAATAACCAAGGCTTTATTCAGCGGCGTACCTCGTCAAGAACACACACGCCCGGTCACAGCTGGCCGCACCAATTGAGACTGTCCAGATAGATTGTCATCTCCGTGGTATAGAATCTTTCGGCCTCGTTCTGTTCAGACTACGAGGAAGTATTCGTGATAAAACCAGACAAATGACCATGACTGCAAGAATCATCCTTTCTTATCTGGAGCCAAATATTCAAATAAACTAAGCACTTGGCGAAACCCGCGCCCCGGGTTTGCTCCACAGCTCGCGTGTGTACAGCTCCGGGGCCGTCGAAAACAGAAATCCAGTCAAAATATCATACTTTGAAGCTCTCGATAGCGAGGGCAGGAGTTACCGCATGCCGTGCCAAATGGATTCCAGAAGACAGTTTTGAACCACTTGAGGAAGCCATTTTCTGCATTCCTTTTTCTGAAACTGCCTCAAGAATCCATTTTCTGGAAGCAAAATCTTCAGCCCGAGGGTAAAAAAATTGAAAATAGGTCACAAAAAATTGATTCATGAATAAATTTGATGATAACACAATCAGCATTAAAAAATGAATTTCAATCTTTGAATTTATTTTCTAATGGCTGTATTGTACTCACAATGGGTTTTTCTTATCTACAAAAAAGTGTCTCACCTGTATATACAATGTTAAGTTTGATGAAGATGTAGATGGATATTTTGTGTTATGACATTTAATCATTAACAATGCATGTGCAAAAAAATTTATTCCCATTCATTTTTTACCGTTTTCATTTTAAACAATTCCCAAGATTCATTTTAGGACATACTACGAGCATGAATCAAGAACATTTACGAATTAAAACTTCTTAGAAATTATAATCATTGTGCATTTATCATATTCTATTTCAAATGGAATTTATCTTGTGTTTCTGTTAAATACAATTTAATCCACTCATCATTTTCTATTTCCATAGTTTTGGAAGGAATATCCTCATATTTTCATATCTATTTGAAGAAACTTACGACAATTTAATCCCATAAAAAATTAATTTCTTGAATTCATTTTATATTATATGAAAAAATTCACAAGTCCAAATACGATAACAGTTTTTCATTAAAATGAAAAATATAAACTTTAGTAACGTATATCTTAGGTGAATTTTCTTTTAATAGGAGTTAATTTCTAAATATATTAAATACTACATGAAAACTTGTTTAAAACGACGTAAACGGATTTGATGAAGAATTTCTCAATGATATATTTTTAACCCTTTTCATGGATTTAATTGCCTTTTCTCCAAAAATCTCTTTGCTTAAGAAGTTTCAAAAACAATTCAGTCAATCAAATCCTTCCATATATGGTTCAAAACAATTCCTTTGATACGATTGAACCTAGCACATAGCAACTCTCTCCCTTGCTCTTGAGATCCAAAAAGAAGGAAGTGAATTGTGTGCTGTAATTTCTATCATAAGGGCCTAAAAATTGTAAACATGCATGTCGTGAAAAATACGCAGTGCATGTGGTATGAAAAAGGCTAATTTATCAAGATTCGTGCCGTAGATGAAAAGGTCAACTTCATGGATATGCCAAACTAAGAGTCTAAAGAACAAGGATAGTCAACCTTGATAAAGCTTGTAAGCTTTACACATTCATTGTACATGAGACTTTGGCCTTGCAAAGAAATAGCACCAATGGTAGCTTACTTTTGTCCTGATCGACTGCTTTGGTTCTCACACACTCATTGAATCAATTGAGGTTACCATGTCCTAATCCTGCACCATCTTCCAAACACATCACTAGCCCTTTGCACTTACTTTGCGCCTTTATTATCATCACTTTCAGATTTATCATGAGAAAAATAGAAGAATCTTAAACTAATCCTCACAAGGCCAAACATGTGTGTGACAGCCTAGTTTGAATAGAAACGCATGCAAAAACATGTATAGAAAGCACGTTAAAAAAACGAGGGTGTTCTCAATGCATAATCTAAAACTCAAGAACCAAGATCACATGAAAACACTCATGGGTTTGAAGCACAAGCATTCTATTATACATCAAAGTATAACAATTCATAAACTAAAAACAAGCAAGTTTATGAAAGTTTTTTAAATAAAATGCTTATCCAACTCTTTCATGAAAAAAATCAAAATAGCTTGTCACTAGATTCATCTTTTAATAAATTGACATTTTAAACCTTTATGTGATCTTATCTTGTAACACTTGTTCAAGAAACAAATGATTTCACAAGATGTGTTGGCCTTAGCATACCATAAGATCTAAACTAAGGTAGAACTCTAGAGAATAGTCACATGAGGAATAGATCAATCATAAGACAAACTCTTTCCAAGCTTTTTGGAATAAAAAGGCCTTAAAAAAACCTTTACTTGGGTGATATTCGTTAATGTGTCAAAGGCATAGAATTAGAACACAAGACATTTAACTCATGTTAAAAGCATATCTTTAGACTGCGCATGCTATGCCGTTTTGATTTTTACTCATTCATAATATTGTACTTATCTTTGATCCAATGGCTCTTACTATCTTACTAGTTCACTGATTCATTACTCCCTTCCTTAATCTTTCATGACATCTCTTGAGTTGAGAGAATATGCCCTTGCATATGACCTAATCTTGATGAGGGAGTTCATTATGGTAAAGATATACCATTTGAGATCATCTAGATCCAAAGAAAACAACAATTGTTCAATCATCATAACAAATACATGAAGCATGCAAACTTCATAAAATAGATATCTGTGACCTTGGCTTGTGTTAGTATAACCTATTATGACTACATTCATGGAAATGTCGTTGGTGTCTTTTCACAAGTTCTACATCGTGAAAGGAATTTCGAGCATGGATTGTTCACTGTTGGATCTTGTGATTTAGCACCATATGTTACCAAGGAGTAAATGCATGCCACCAATTGCGCTACATGCATTGTTCATGGCTTTCATTGCAAGAGTTATAAGTTCATGGGTGCCCCTTAATGGTACAATGTTGACATGTTTTTCATGAAGTTGGTAGTCAAAATCATTGTATCATTATACATTCAAAATTCAAGGTCAAGTGCATGTTAAGTACAACCTAATACCAATGTTACCAACACTGCACAATTTTTTCACAATGCAGCACCAAGGTAGAAGGAAATAACGTAGATGCGATGTTCCCCATACCATACGCTCACTACCCTGTTTGATTTCTTGTTTGCCTTTTCCCTCACGTGTTCACTTTCTTACTCATTTGTTTTGCTTGCTTGCTTACCTACCCTTCCTCCTTCTTTCCTTCTTCGTTATTTAGACCTAAGGTAAAATAAAAATTGGTATGTGGCCCGTTTATATTCATTAACGTAGAAATGTTTAAAAAACCTCTCAAAATCCAAAAAGCACAAGGATAAAGTAGCTATGGTGAATATGAACGGTGCATTAATATATTTTTCAGCACAAAGTGTGAGGTGTGATGTCTACTAGAAAACAAATTGTGACGTTCAGGTACACTTTAAGATTTTCCGAAAAATTGTAAGCTAGATACCCGGTGTCATATGTGATGATGACTGAGAATCTCCGTTTTGATGAATTTCTTTCTCCATTTCAAGTGGTCATTAGAGGTTCAAATTGTCTTCCAATGTGTGTTATGGACATTGTGGCAAGGAGGCTCATGTTTAATGGAGCCAGAATCAAGCTACATCCTAGTTTGAGACTAGCTTACAATAATGACCTTGGATAGATTTGACGCAAATGGAATGCTAAGATAGAAAACATTTCACACCACTCCTAATTTACTCTTAATTTTGCTTGAAGATCATTTTCCCACGTGGAAGTACCACGTGGAACAACATGATGGCCATTTCCATTTGTGGCATGGCTCCTCTTGGCCAAAATGCAGAAGGCGGGCATACGCTCCTTTTCCCTCTTGTGGGAAAAACAATTTTAGGCCTTATCTTTTTTTCCATAAGGATTCATTAAATATTTTAAGGCTGTTAGATGGGCATCACAACTAGCATGCATTGTTTACATAAGGAATCAGTTTTGATCATTTATAAAATATGTCTATAGAGCGATTTGTTTGGTTGATTCCACATAGGAAACTTGCGTCTGTAGTAACGCATCAAATTGCTCACGTTGTTACTCCTGTGCTAAAATAAAGATTATTATGCCCTCATTAAGAGTGCAAAAAACGATAGCTGATCACCAAAACAGAATACACAATTAGCCAAGGTGACATTGAAGGGTAAACATCGAGGCCTCTTGAAAACAAAACGACATTTGGACAAAAAGAAGTGTAACCGGGAGGATCAAATGCGTGTCGCAGGTTTCAACAACCTCCTTGTTCTTGCCATAGCACTTTTTATGTCATCATAGGGGAGAACAAGAACGACCTCCTCCTTTTTTCATTTCTCTTATGGAGGAAAGAAGGGGAGTTTGCATTTTCCTCTACCCCTTCACTTGGGCCAACAAGTAACGGGGTAGGAGGAATGTTGGGCTTGTCCCCTGCTCTAAGGCATCCACAAGAGAAACTATCCTACGGTCAAGCTTGATGTAACGTCCATGTGGAGTTTGTGGATGTTGAAAATGGGGTCTCCAACCATTAATTGTTTTGCGTCGTGAGGATATTTGAAAGGAGTGGACATGCTTTTCTCTTGAGAAAAGCATGAATATTCTTAGTTGATACTTTTAGTGCAAGCATGGTCCTTACTTTATTGTGTGGATGGTAACTACCTCAACTTTGCCACGTTTCCATGCATGTATTATATGCACCAAGTGGTTTAAAGGTGAAAATTTCTAGTTTTTTTCAATCATGTTGCCACCACATCATAAATTGTGAATAAGGGAATGACTTGTATAAGAATAAATGTTACCAACCTCTCAAAGATGTTTTTGGAGTCCATATCTCTAGTTAATTTGTTAAGGTGACCCCCTCCATCGTTTCCCCTTCATTGTGACAATGTTTACGAGCTTGGTGATGTCTAGTGAACAATCAGAAAACATTCATTTACTACTTGTTAGATTGAGATACTTCGTCTTGACGTGAGGAAGCCAACATGGTCTCTGACACTCATAGCCTTCGAGCCACCTTATTGTCAAAAACATTGTGTGTTGCCTTAACTACAGGTCTCTCTCATACCTTTGATGGAAATCGCTTGATTCCTCTTCACCATTGTTGCATAAAAAGATTCTTTTAGCGTAATGTGTTTTCAACCCACTCTAAGGAAACGCAAGCCCCAAAAGAGAAAGGAAGATTTAACTAGGTAGCTATGCCAAGATTAACTTATAAATATGTGTTATAATTCAAAGGTATTTCAGAAAATTCAATGGCAAAATCAAGACATGCCTTTTTCCACTTCAAATAGCACAGGATGCTTTAAGCCTAGAGTGTGCTTTCCCACCTCTTGTCGAATGCAAACCTTACAACACCAACATAAGGACATGTGCTACGCGTGGGGAAATACTGACCCACCTCTGCCATGCGTAAATTTATCGGAGAAAATATAGCACAGTTGGGAGGTATTAAGTACTAAGTACGCACTATTCAAAGATAATGGAAGTTATGAGCGGGAAAAAGAGTGATAATTGAGAATTATCAACAACAAGAGGAACAAGCTTCTTTTCCCTCTCCATCTACCCATCTTGAAGACCAATTGTACATATTTGGATCTAGCAAGGCGTCATGTATAAGGTATTTTAGATGAGATTAAGAAAAATAGTGCAAGGAAAAAAAAGAACATCAATGAAACCCCTTTCTAACGTGAATGATAAGAGTGACATGATGACCACGAACCTCAAAGCCATCTCCCCCTCTAGACTTCATGCTACATACAGTGAAGCATAAGGCATGCCATGAAAGATGCACACAAGATGGAAATCAGTTTTATCCTTCCAAGTTGGACATCACTTGCCAAGAAACTACTAATGGACAGAAAAATAGTAATAGCATAGGTACAGGTCCCACTTAAGTTTGCATGGGACACGGAGAAAATCTCTTTCTAACGTGAATGATTAGAGTAACATGATGATCCCTCTAATCTCAAACATTATGCATTTTAACATGAAGGGCTTGGTGCACATTTTTGAAAGAGACAGCTACATCAGAGCCAAGCACAGAAAGTACATGACAAGCATCAATGAGGTAGCGATTTTGAGGGGGCGAGTTAAGGGTCGGTTCGGTCATAAGAGAAAACAACAAAAGCAACAAGAGAACATTTGGTGACCAGAACCAAAGAAGCTAAGCATCTTTTGGCAAGGTTGTTGCATCCTTAATAATAGCCTATTGATGAAGTGTCCATGGGTGGCCAAAGATATTGCATAATGTGGGAAATTTGAGTCATAATTTTTGGACAATCACATTAATTGATCATGGCTTAAGGCTAGGACCATTTGGAAGGCCCTATTATCTCCTTGTGACACCCACTTTGCTTTGCTTTTCACCATGTCTTAGAGAGTGATGGACAAGAAATTGACTTGGAGACTTTGACTTGTGGAACTAGCTCGGTAATTGGATGGTAGAACGTAGAAGGCTAGCAAATATGAAACTCATAGCATTCACGTAGTTGATTTAGTTGTGTATTTGATAGGTGAAGGTCATGTTGGATCTCATTCTCTAGTAGCTTTGTGTAGTAGAAAAAAAAGTAGGGAGTTCATGTGTAATGTTCAGGCCTCTTTGGACTCGTATGAAGATGTGCGTGCATAGTCAAAGAAAGAAGGAAAACAAATACAAAGGTTTTGTGGATTTTTATGAAGGATCTTAAGTTGTAGCATGTCTCTTGTATGCAATTGCAATGCGTGATGACGTATGACACTTAACAAACATCATTTCTATAGAAAACGTCACACTACAAGCCTAACACTTTGTGGCTAATGCATTGGATTTAGGGGGCGAGCAATGCTTATCTATCATGGAAGATTATGTACTTCACATATCTCACGTTATGGTTGATGTTGGCCTCAACATCTCATTCCCAATGAATTTTCTCGATTGTAACTACTATTTCAAATGTTAAGTAATGAACTTTGAGCACAATTGTGTGGTATGTAAACGTAAAACTCCATGTTCTTTTACTTTGGATGTTGCCTTGAAAAAACGTGTTTTAGCCTTGCTCATCTCTTGGATGTAGAAGGGAGTGCTCAAATTGCTTGCTCTTTCAATTTTCTAAAAGGATTGTCCTTCTTTTTTCATTACCAAAGAAACTTGTTAGATGTAACTTGAGGCTTTGTGCACAGTATAGCTGCAATAGCATGTTTGAAGCAAAGCAACTCAGTAGTGTAGTAAACATAAGGGAAGAGGAGGTTATAAAAACATGAAGAGACATAGTGGATGTGGGAGATGGGATAGATTTGGATGAGAATGAAGCTAATTTAAACTCCGGTAGTGAGGGATAAGAGAAAAATGTTTTGCACATTGTGATATGCCCATGGGTGGAGGCACACATTTGCGATATTGAGTATGCGCAATGCGTGTCTAATGCTTACCATATTCCCATAAAATTCTGTTCATTATTTCTCAATAAATATTAAATGTTGATAGCCTCCAACTTAATTCGACACTGTTCTATTCATCGTGTTCTCATTTTGTACAATTGCTTTCACTTTTGTGTCTCTTCTTTGCCTTAACTGACTTGTCCACTTTTTTCCATTCAATCTCTTCCAATTCTGTTCCATCCCTTTGTAAATTCTCTCTTGCTCCTCTCCTTGATGCAAGTCAGCTCATCAACACATCCTCGAATGCCTATGAATTCTCTCAACATGTCTTTGGTTTACTGTTTACTTTTGCAATCTACCTCACTTTGTGTGTCACATCTCTCAACACTTTTCCTTATCTCTTCCTTCTCCTCTTTTTGTGAAGGCAAAAAGCGCATGGAAAAGGAGAGGAAGCCTCTTCCCCTTTCTCGTATGTTGAAGGCCGCAAGTACATAGGAGATCAGAGGGAACATCTCTTCCTTCTCCTCTCTTATGGTTGCCAATGGGCTTTGGGAGAGATGTTGAAACTAACTATTCATGTCCATCCAAATTCACCACGGAAGGCATATTGCTGATTCTTACTGAAATGTATGAACAAATTCAATGGAAATTTTTGAAAGCATGTCGGGGATTATTGGGAAACACCTTGCAGAATTTGAGAATAGTCAGAAGTTCTCATTCCTTGTGAAAATATTTGGCACTCATTTTGTGACACATCACATATGTGTGTGATGAGATCCCTTTTCCAAAATGATTCAACAAATCATGCATGCTAGGCTCTCACTGTGCAAAATACTTCATCTAGTTTTCATCTACATGTTTATGTCATATAAGCCCAAAGCATCATAATTTGGTGAATACATTGATATTGCGAAAGAGAAAGTATTTGAAAGGGAATTTATTACACGTTTCAACCATTGATAATGATTTTTGGCGATGTCTTTATTGAACTTGGACCATGGAGATTGAAAACTCACACCTTAACCATGACATGAATGTAATGGGACGCAAATGTTTCATGATGGATGAGTCAAAGATATCCCTTAAATGACTCTTGACATGACCTCACGTATGGTAACTTTGGCAGGTTATGCATTATTTGTGATGCCACCATCCATGTGCGATATGTCAACTACGCGCTAGCAAGGCATAAATTTATTAGTGGTTGATGATGAAACATGTTTTTGAACAAGTTGATCCATTTCTTACACCCATGAGGGATTGTGATTGATACAATGGAACACAAGGTATGTGAAAAGCATGCACATTGTACTGGTCCACTAATAGTTTGTGTATTGATTACAGCATTAGAGTAGCAAAAATTGTCAAAAGACCAAGGATATCAAAATCGATATGAAAATGAAATATTTTTTCAAAGGTATTAGACGTTTTAAATCAAGATAGCATCACTATTATACACAATAAGTCATTTAGTGGGTGTATTGTTGTTGGTGTAAGGGTAGCACACAAATTTGTATAAGGTAATACACAAAAAGAATGACAACACGTGAAATGGCTTTGCCTTGTTACAGTGATTAAAATAAAATTGTTTGAGCATATTCCTAGATTTCAGAACATGATAGATGTACATGGAACGTGTTTGAAGTCCTACATATTCTAATACAATGAGTGTTGGGTACAAATCATGTATCCTGTCACTCACACACAATTAGAATACATTGAAAACTATGTTCAAAACAGAAGGAAATAGCTACACTTCCAAAAAGGAAGACGTGATATGAAGACCATGAATGTCTCAATGATGATTCAGTCATCACATTTACGAGCTCTACAACTTAACTCCATAGTACATAATGCTCTTCATGGTACTCATGAATCAACAAAATGCTAAAGACAAAAGAATCATAGAAGTGACACTTTTTGTCTGTAAATCACTTGAAAAAGTAAGATTATACAGAAAACATTCTATTAAGTACTTGAATTAACATTGGTTACATGAGCGCATTGATTATTCAAGGAACTTCTATTCTAAGGGAATAACAACACCTTTTTTTGCCACTATTTGGTGTCGAGGGTAGAATGATTACCTCATCTTTTAAACAGATTGGATACTTCATAGTTGTATTCACAACATGGTCTAGAAAATAATTCTAAACAGGAAGTATGAGCTGATTAAGCAAATACAGAAACCCATACCTTCATAGCTCGCTTGACTACTTAACATTTCACGTTCAAAATTAGGTGCAGTTAAATGAAGAAATGTTCCGGTCCCAACTATTGAGTCAAGGAGATTAATTGACACCCTCAAGGATAAAATTGACTTGCATTGTTTCATGAAATCTTGTTGTTATTAATATGACTTGAGATGTGAATCAAAGGATGTTCTTGTGATCTAAATCATAATGGTATGAGATGTGTGGATCCATTCCAATCATATGACGAATTCGTTTGACACATTTGTGCCAAGTTCAATTAAGGATATTGCTTACAACCCATTTTGGTGGAAATACTTTATCTAGAACCATATAGACAAAGAGAGAGCAAAAGAAAGATAGAAAGAGAGATAAAGAGAGGGAGAGAGAGAGAGAGAGAGAGAGAGAGAGAGAGAGAGAGAGAGAGAGAGAGAGAGAGAGAG
>SZWC01042505.1:0-10259 GCA_023375785.1 Penium margaritaceum
CCAAGTAGGCATACATCACTGCTCATGACCAAAGAAGTTTAGTGTGTGTGGTCAACATTCACAACTCATAATACAAGTCAAAAATGGGCAGAGGGAGAAACAATGGTTTGGGAATACTCGGTATCGAATAGCAAGTACAAAGACCTTCGACAAGTGGTGGCACGGTGTGGCTACCATGCACAATGACCAACCAAAGTATGCTTGCGTCACTGGATATCATAAAGAGAGTTTCACTGTGTGTAGTCAAATTTCCTTCTTACGGCTGGTCAATCGGAGTAATGGTTGAAAAGTTATTCAAGCTCGAAGTTGCAAAATTTGAAATTTCGTCTGCGTCAAATTTTTATGATTAAACTAACTTTGTCATCATTCATATTTTTGAAAACTACCCTCTAATCTTACACCCCCTTATTTTATTCCCTTTACCCATAGGAACCCTTATAATGTCATTTGGACATCATATGAACACCATGTGAGTTGGCTTAGTGCTTATAGAGTTTGATTCTTGAGCGGTAGGTCCTGGGTTTCAATCCTCGTACACGCAATATAGAATAGGCTCGCAACCTGGGGGAGGGGGAGGGGTGTTGCCATACCTCAACTCTACCTTCGAGCCTAAGCCGTGGGGGATAGGGGGGGTCTCATAATGCGATCGCAAATCTGTCCTCCAGGTCGTCCACGGAACATCCCTCTAGGGGGGTGGGAGGGAGTATTCCTGTGAAGGCACCTACGCGTAACAAATAAACAAAAACCAACCGGGTGTCAAAGGGAGAAACCTTTTGCTATTTATTGACTAGCAAGTACAATGTATTTCAACAACTAGTGGAACAGTGTGGCTACCATGCACAATGACCGACCACATGAGGCATGTGCCACTTACCATGACCAAAAAACTTTACTATGTGTGGACAACGTTGACAACCCATGATATGGGTCACGATTTGTCAGAAGGGGAAACACTGCTTTGGGAATACTAGATACCAACTAGCAAGTACAATGACCTTCAGACAGTAGTAGCACGATGAGGCTACCATGCACAATGACCGACCAAATTAGGCATATGTACAGCCTTTGACCAAAGAAATCCACCGTGTGTGGTCAACGTTGGCAACTCATGAAATGAGTCACAAATGGTCAGAGGGGGGAAACGATGATTTGGGAACAACAAGTATTAATAGCAAGCACAAGAAGCTTCAATACGTTGTGGCACAGTGTGGTTACCATGCACGATGACCAACCAAAGTAAGCATATATCATAGACCATGACCAAATAATGTCACTAAGTGTGGTAAACTTTGACAACTCATCACACGAGTCACAAATGGTCAGGGTGGAAGATAATGGTTTTTGAATATTAGTTATCGACTAGCAAGTACAAATACCTTCAATATGTAGTGGCACAGTGTGGCTACAATGCACAGTGACCAACCAAAGAATGCATATGTCACTGACCATGAACAAAGAATTTCACTTCATGTGGTCAGCGTTGAAAACTCACAACACGAGTCACAGATAGTCAAAGGGGGGTAACATTGGTTTCGGAACACTAGCTATTGACTAGAAAGAACAAATTCCTTCAATACGTAGTGACACGGCGTAGTAACCATGTACTGTGACAAACCAAGGTAGGCATATGTCACTAACCATGACCAAACGAATTTCACAGTGTGTGGTCAGGTTGAAAACTCATCACATGAGTCACAAATGGTGAGAGGGGGAAACAATGGGTTAGGAACACTAGTTATCAACTAGCAAGTACGAAGAACTTCAACAAGTATTTGCACGGTGTGGCTAGTGTGCACAGCAACCAACCAAAGGATGAGTACGTCACTAACTATGACCGAAGGCGTCCACTGTGTGTGGTCAACATTGACAACTCAAAACACGAGTCACGAATGGTCAGAGGGAGACACAATGGTTTGGGAACCCTATGCATGGACTAGAAAGGACAAATAACTTCAATACGTACTGGCACGGTGTGGCTAATATGCACACCAAACATCCAAACTAGGCATATGTTACTGACCATGACCAGAGAATTTCAATAGGGGTGGTCAACGCTGACCAACCATAACATGATTCACAAACGGTCAGGGGAGGAAAAAATGGTTTGGGAATATCAGTTCTCAACTAGCAAGTGCAATGACCTTCAGTCAGTAGTAGCACGGTGTGGGTACCATGTAAATGACCGACCAAAGTAGGCATATGTACTGCCCTTGACGAAAGAAATCCGCTGTGGCTGGTCAACGTCGACAACTCATAATACAAGTCACAAATGGTCAAAGGGGGAAACAATGGTTTGGGAACACTAAGTATCAAATAGCAAGCACAAGGAGCTACAATACGTTGTGGCACGGTGTGGATACTATGCACAATGACCAACCAAGGTATGCATATCTCTCTTACCATGACCAAAGAATGTCACCATGTGTGGTAAACTTTGATAACTCATAACACGAGTCACAAATGGTCAGGGTGGAAGATAATGGTTTGTGAATACTAGTTATTGACTAGCAAGTACAAATATCTTCAATATGTAGTGGCACAGTGTGGCTACAATGCATAGTGACCACCCAAAGTATGCATATGTCACTGACCATGAACAAGGAATTTCACTTCATGTGGTCAACGTTGACAACTCACAACACGAGTCACAGATATTCAGAGGGGATAACAATGGTTTGGGAACACTAGCTATCAACAAGAAAGCACAGAGACCTTCAATACGTAGTGACACGGCGTGGTAACCATGTACAGTGACAAACCATAGTAGGCTTATGTCTTGACCAAATGGATTTCAAGCAGTGTGGTTAATGTTGAAAACTCATAACACGAGTCACAAATGGTCAGTGGGGGAAACCATGGGTTGGGAATACTAGTTATCAACAAGCGGGTACAAAATATTTTCAGCAAGTAGTGGCACGGTGTGGCTATCGTGTACAGTGACCAACCAAAGGATGCATATGCCACTGACTATGACCGAAGAAGTCAATTATGTGTGGTCAACATTGACAACTCATAACACGAGTCACAAATGGTCAAAGGGAGAGACAATGGTTTGGGAACCCTATGTATCGACTAGAAAGGACGAAGAACTTCGATACGTAGTGCCACGGTGTGGCTAATATGCACACCAAACAACCAAACTAGGCATATGTCACTGACCATGACCAGAGAATTTCAATACGGGTGGTCAACGTTGACCAACCATAACACGAGTCACAAAGGGTCAGGGGAGGAAACAATACTATGGGAATATCAGTTCTCAACTAGCAAGTACAACGACCTTCATTCAGTAGTAGCACGGTGTCGCTACCATGCACAATGACCGACCAAAGTAGGCATATGTACTTGTCAGGCGAGGATCCACCGCATCTCCACTGAGGAAAAGATGGATCCGCGGAGGAGAAATCACCGCCATCCACAGATCCGCGGAACGAAGCTTCCGCGGCCTGGGTTCCGCGGAGGAGGGAAACAGGGGAACCGCGGAGTGTCGGAGAACGCGCAAGGCATGCTGGCTCCCGCGATAGAATTGCGGTAGAGCGTGGGGTGGCGCGGAATCTAGAAGCAATAGGGAGAAGAGGCGGGAAAAGTTGCCGCCAGGAGGCAAAATGGCCGCGGAAGAACAGGAAAGGGAGGAAGAGTAGGATGAGAATCCACGGTGAGAAGGGAACATGGGTCGAGCCGCGGAAAAGCTGAAGCGGCGGACGTGCAGAGATGCACGACGGCAGGACCAGATGTCAAAGGGAAGCTCGACCAATGAGAGCTCAAGATGGGCAGTGATAATCAAGCAGGAGGACCGGGAGGACACACCGCGCGAAGACGATGATTCAAGGAAGAACACAAGACCGCGAGTGTCCAAGCCGTGGACTAGAGGAAGATGTAGTGGCAGAACAGGGAAAGATAGTAGTGAAGAGTGTGTGTGTGTGTCAAGGACGATACCCGCGGTGCGTGTAGCGCGCCGCGCGGAGTCCGAAGTAAGGGAAGGAGTGATGGGAGGTGTCTTAGAGAGCTAGTCTTCATGGATGTAAAGTAGTAGTGTAGCAGAGGGATGAGTACAATCTGGCCAATGACCGAACTTACCTCCCCTTTGTCTGATCTCTTGTGACTTAATGTAATTCTGTTTCCCGCTCATGAGCTCAACAGTCCTTCTGTCTCATCAATCCGCGCGAGTGCTGATCTTGGTTCACACCCACGCTCCACCCTCTAAGATCCGCATCAGTTGAGGAACACTGCGACCATGTGCTCCGCGGAGTTGTTCCGCGGAGAACGAATTCATATCCTCCAGGCGCGCGCGGAAAACACTGCTCAATCCACCCCTCCTGCGAGCAACCCAAGATACCGTTGAGTGCTGTCGTCACCAGGGAGCACGAGTCGGGCAAGGAGTGTTGTAGGCGACTCCGCGGCCTTGCACACGACCGCGAAACGAGGTTCCGCGGGCGAAGGAGTCAGAGGCCACGAGGTGGCGGACTGTCGTGCTGACAAGGAGGGAGCCGCGGAGCACTGCCTA
This sequence comes from Penium margaritaceum, assembly GCA_023375785.1. Taxonomy (NCBI): domain Eukaryota; kingdom Viridiplantae; phylum Streptophyta; class Zygnematophyceae; order Desmidiales; family Peniaceae; genus Penium; species Penium margaritaceum. The sequence continues at coordinate 4,505 of SZWC01042505.1, forward strand.
CGACTGGAACCCAGAAGGTGCGAAGCATCCGCGGAAGTCCAGGAGAGGTAGCGGAGGAGTGACCAGCAGAATCGTGGAACGGCAAAATCGCGGAGCAGAAGCAAACGCGGAGTTAGAAAGCGTGGAAGTAGCATTGTGCGCGGCAAAATTGGGGGTATCAGTGTCATTGTGCGGTGAGCGTGGACAGTTCTCTGCTCTTTGCTAGCAGAACTACGCGAGCCTTCAGATTCAGTCATACATGTCGGCAGCCAGCTTCGTACATCAGGATACGCGGAGGCGGCACCAGCAGCGTTCACAAGCCTCTGTACGCCACTTCTTGCCGCGGCGTGCAGCCACAGAGGCGGGCAGTAGGGAGACCTCGCCCACACCCTCTTACACGCTCGTCAGTTCATCGCCGGGCGCGGACCCATTGGGACAGCACCAAAGAGTCACCGAGTGGCTGGGACAGCTACACTGGCAGCGTATCATGAATGCGCTCCAGGACCGCGTGGAGGTGGAAAGCGTACACAACCGAGATGTGTGCGGAAGCCACCAGCTCCAGGCCAACGACTCTATGGAGCACAGGTGGTTTTCCAATGTGACACCGCCAACAGACGGACTCTCCGAGACCGGGAGATCACTGGCATACCAAGGACCAGTTTATCAGCGGCGCGGCGGAATGCAGCAGTCATGGGCAGCAGCAGAGGAGCACCTGCCATCCGCGCCCCTGCCAGAGATGGAAACCTCCTCACCTCCGCTTGTCTCCAGGGAGCTCACCTTCGGGGTGGCTCACCGCTATCAGGCACAGCTGGGATACACGCCAGCGGAACGCTCCCCTTCGGTAAAGGGAGAAAGAGGGGTGAGACAGCCTCTGCAGGAAGTATGCACCGAACAGCTGGGCAGATCACCTGTGATGCCGGAGACGAGGCAGCAGCACCACCCACCCACAGCAGAACAGGTGGAGGGGGATCAGACAGCCGGAGTAGGACTATCCAACGCGATGGAAGGAGCATCCCCACAGGTGAATCCGTGGTTGGCTGCCGCGGACACCCCAATGACACCAAGCGCAAGGGCAACGGCGAGCCACAGCCCACAATTCACTGGATGGCAGGGAACACCGCAAGGGGAACAGGGAGGGGGTATGATGCACCGAACTTCCCTGACTCCGCAGCCATCCCACGTAAACCAGCAGCCAATCACAGGGCCCCAGCCACAGCCCAACCTAGCATTACAAGGGACTCTGCCGTACACGGGGTCCGCAACAATCTCTTCCACCACAGCCCCACCAGGTTGGATGATGATGGGCACCTGGGCCACGCCCTCCGCGGCGAGAGTGCCGCCACAGGCGCCCATGCAGCAGATACCATCACAGCAACCAACGGCCCCTGTGACGTTGCAACTGATGCCTGTGACGGTTGGACATCCAGTCTATCACCAGCAACCGATCAGTACCGCACCAGCTGGAATTGCGGTCCATCCAGTACAACCTGCCAGCCAGGTACAAACCACTGTACCCCACCCCGCCTACCCAGCGCTCCCGCCGAATCCAGGGACTACTGCAACACCGGCAGTATCTACCACAGCCCCCCTTTACCACCCTGCAGTGTCACATCCTGTACCTCAAGGCTACTGGTTGCTAGGACCTACGGTTCCTGTCGCTCCAAACACACAGGCACCGCCCCTTGGGACTACCTTCTACTCCGCAGCCTACGCGACGCAGGCGACCCCTGCGACTCACTACTATGCTCTTCCGGCAACAGCCCCTATGAGCAACCCCACACCTGCACCCTAGGGGCAACCACAAACTAGCCACGTGGGCTATTCGGCGGTCACAGCCTCGCACCCCAACCCCCCCTTTCCTGTCTCACACCCATTCCCCGCGGTAACATCCATGGCCAACCGAAATACTGTACCCCAGCTGCAATACCTGCGGGAACAGCCAGATAACATTCCGCGGCTGGAGATCTTCAAGGGGACCCCTGAAGAGGACCCATGGACATGCCTAAAGCAGATCACGATACATGCAAGTATAGGACGGATCCCACCAGACCTTTGCCTGGCCACCGCGGAGCTCCATCTTCAGGGCACGGCGGAGGACTGGTACAATGCACGAGCACCGTTCAACTCCTTCGAGGATTTTGGTAACGCGCTGATTGAACGCTTCAAGCGGCTGACCAAGGAAGAAGCACTCCGTAAAATTGAGAAGGAGGTCATGCGGAAGGACACCGACATCCGAAGGTTTTTGGATCAGTTCCTCACTTGGGCATCAATCGCGAAAAACCCTCAAGGGGAAGGACTGCCGCTGTGGGTCCTCCGGCAAAATCTCATTCGCGCACTTCCAGATGAGATCAGCAGTCTGATGATCCCTGAGCGCTACCAGTCGCTGCAGGACGCGGTGCAAGACGCCACAGCCATTTCCACACGGCAGCGGTCTACGCGACAACATCAGGGTGGAGACTCTCATGCACCAGCACCAGCCGCACAGGCCTCCCAGCCTAAGCCAACGGCATGTTACACCTGCCAGAGCCTGGAGCACATCGCTCAAGACTGTCCGCGAAAAAGACAGGGTGTTCCGCGAATTGATCCTATGCAACAGGACCCTATGGTGCAGCAGTGGCAGCGATATTATAGTTAACCATGGGAGGATCAGCAGCCTCAGCAGCAGACGCAAGGTGGGCGGCAGGCACCGGATCATCAAACCCAGACCGCCCCGGGAGGGCAGGGTATTCTGCCCAACCCACAGGCACCCGCGAACTCCACGAGTGGAGCCTGCAATGTCAAGCTGGGGCTGCCGATGGCGGAGGATGAGACTACCGAGTTACCTCCCACCGCAGCGGAGAACAATCTCATTACACGAGCCCAAGAATTAGGCTTGCGCGGATGGGACCTACAGATGGCCGCCAGAGTACAGGAAGATATGCGGCGCAAGGCAGAAGCCACGGAGGAGCGCTTCCAAGAAGCAATTGCTAAACGTACTGTCGTGCCAGAGAAACGACGGCAGGCAAAACCACCACCCGCGGCGGAAAAGCAACCTGTTTCATCTTTGCGAGCGCCTACAACAGCCCCAGCGGCCGCGGAGGAAAGCACTGATCCCATCCAATGGCTGTTCACCACTCCCATCGCGGAAGTAAACTTCTTTGAGTTCCTCCGCATTCACCCAGAGATCGCACCGCGACTGAAAGAGGAGTTCTCCAGAGCCAATCAACGCCTCCAAGCTGTGGGCATCTCCCTCAGCTGCACCGCGCCCACTGCTGGCACACAGAACACTCGCCGTGCGGTACCTGACACTTCTCTCGTACTGAGCCTTGCGGAAGAGGAGTGGGGATGGGCACCGCAGCCCCTGGAACCACCGCGTCGGGATGACAACCATCACGAGGTCGCCTGCTGCATGGTTTGGATATGTGGAAGAAAGTTCCTGGCCATAATTGACACAGGGGCCACCCACACCACTGTGGCGTTCCGCGTTCTTCTAGTGGTCGGATGGACAGACCGCATCCTCCCTACCCGACGCCTCTTCACCAACTCGGCGGGCGGAATGGACTATGGAGATGGGGAAGTTCACAGCCTACCCATACAGGTGGGATCTCTCCATGAACCGTTGAACGTCCAAGTCACGCAGGCCAGGACGTATGACATACTCCTGGGCATGGATTACCTGGTACCGCAATGGGCCAACCTTCTTTTCTCCCTTGGAATCAAGCAACTCAGTTCCGCCTCTGGGGAAGACGCATTTTGCTCCATTACCATCGGAGACAGGGTAGCGGTGCCTGTGACCGGCGGCGAATCCTTCTCCCTCCTGGATGCAGCGGTAGAGGACTCTCAAGCTCATACAAGTAGATTGCCCTCCGTCACGGCTGACATGCCTGCCGCGGAACAGGTCACAACAGGAGAATGGCAGGAACTCGCGGAGGAGTCAAGCGAGCCCGGAGTGCAAACCAACCTCCTGGGACTGTGGCAGAGGGGACAACGAGTCCTAGGAGATGGCCATCAACTCGAAGAAGAAGAGGAATTCTACCCACTCCGTGACACGGTACCATCGCCACCCGATGGGATCACATGCTCCACTCATGACTCTCGCCAGCCCAGAAGCAGGACTTCCGTGATCTGCTGGATGCATTTGCGGACATCTTCGCTGGTTCCGCAGTTGACTTGGGGACCGTGGAAGCCTTCCATGTCATTTCCACGGGGGACTCCGCGCCCACAAAGCAGAAGGTGCGGCGCATCCTCCCGGAGTAGGAGAAGATCATCACAGATGGGCTCGCGGAGCTCAAGGCGCAGGGGGTGATTGTCCCAATCGTCAGTCCCTAGCGCGCCAACTTGGTCATCGTTGGGAAGCCGGACAGGTCCAAGCGATTCTGCGTTGACTTCCGCGATCTCAACCGCATGACCGAGGAAGATGCGTACCCCATGCCTCTGATTGTCGACATACAGGAGTGCCAGAAGGGTCGCGGATGCTTCGCAAAGCTCGATGTGAAGGCTGCCTTTCACGTCGTCCCAATGCACCCGGACTCCATCGCCAAAACTGCGTTTGTGACACCAGAGGGCCTATATGCGTTTACACGCATGCCCTTTGGACTCCGCAATGCAAGCGCGACATTCCAGCGGGTCATGGACTCTACCCTCCGTGGAATCCCCAATGTCAGTTGCTCCATCGACGACATCATGGTCGCGGCTCACACCTTCGAGGAACTGTTCTCTTCCCTGGCCGCCGTCTTCGCTGCCCTCCGCAGAGCCAACCTGAAGCTCAAGGCAGCCAAGTGCTCTATCGGGGCCACGGAAATGGAGTTCCTGGGCTTCGTGATGAGCGCGGATGGCATCAAGACGGACCCAGAAAAGATCGCGGCAGTACAGGAATGGCGCCAGCCCACTTCCGCAGGACAAGTGAAGATCTTCCTGGGATTTGTCTCATTCTACCGGAAATTTGTGCGTGACCATGCGCGCATCATCAAGCCATTCCAGGAGTTAACGCACCAGGACGTGCCGTTTGAATGGACATCAGCTTACGCGGACGCCTGGAAGGAGATCAAGCATCGTCTCGTTACCGCGCCTATGCTCGAGTTCCCTGACTTCAACCTCCCGTTCTCTATCACCACCGACTGGTCATGGGACGGACTTGGGGCCATCCTCTCCCAGAAAGTGCAGGAACCCACGCAGAGGGTGATCGCCTACGCCAGTAGGGCCCACACTGATGGGGAGCGGAAGTACCCTCCAGTGAAGGGCGAATGCCTGGCCGTCCTCTGGGCACTTCAACACTTCCACGATTACATCAAGAATGGCAAGCCGTTCACGGTTCTCACAGACCACCAGGCGCTGCAGTGGCTCCTAACTACTCAAAACCATGAAGGCATCCTCGCCAAGTGGGCACTTCTTCTCCAGGGTTACAACATGAAGATCAAGTACCAGCCTGCATTTGCAAACCGCAACGCGGATGCCCTGAGCCGACTTCCGCGCACTGACTGGCCAGACCCAGACCAGGCACCGCCAGACACAGCGGAGGCACCCCTAAATGATAAAGTGTTGGAATGATGCTCCTCACCATGGCAGGAGTGACTCCAAAAAGGAACACCAAAAAGACAAGCCAAGGTAACTTAGTGGTTAATGGTGTCCACCTATAGAGGCAGGGGCCCGGGTTCAAGTCCCACACGATGAAATTCTGCCCTGCCTCAAGGGAGGTGGAAAATAGATGCCAGGAAGCTAGCTCAACCTCTAGAGTTCCTCTTTAAGTTTCTAGAAGGCTAGGTGAGGGTCTAGGAAGGTGGCACACCTTCTAGAAGGG
>SZWC01042506.1:2500-7500 GCA_023375785.1 Penium margaritaceum
GAGATAGAGATATAGATATAGATATAGATAGAGATAGAGATATAGATATAGATATAGATAGAGATAGAGATATAGATATAGATATAGATAGAGATAGAGATATAGATATAGATATAGATAGAGATAGAGATATAGATATAGATATAGATAGAGATAGAGATATAGATATAGATATAGATAGAGATAGAGATATAGATATAGATATAGATAGAGATAGAGATATAGATATAGATATAGATAGAGATAGAGATATAGATATAGATATAGATAGAGATAGAGATATAGATATAGATATAGATAGAGATAGAGATATAGATATAGATATAGATAGAGATAGAGATATAGATATAGATATAGATAGAGATAGAGATATAGATATAGATATAGATAGAGATAGAGATATAGATATAGATATAGATAGAGATAGAGATATAGATATAGATATAGATAGAGATAGAGATATAGATATAGATATAGATAGAGATAGAGATATAGATATAGATATAGATAGAGATAGAGATATAGATATAGATATAGATAGAGATAGAGATATAGATATAGATATAGATAGAGATAGAGATATAGATATAGATATAGATAGAGATAGAGATATAGATATAGATATAGATAGAGATAGAGATATAGATATAGATATAGATAGAGATAGAGATATAGATATAGATATAGATAGAGATAGAGATATAGATATAGATATAGATAGAGATAGAGATATAGATATAGATATAGATAGAGATAGAGATATAGATATAGATATAGATAGAGATAGAGATATAGATATAGATATAGATAGAGATAGAGATATAGATATAGATATAGATAGAGATAGAGATATAGATATAGATATAGATAGAGATAGAGATATAGATATAGATATAGATAGAGATAGAGATATAGATATAGATATAGATAGAGATAGAGATATAGATATAGATATAGATAGAGATAGAGATATAGATATAGATATAGATAGAGATAGAGATATAGATATAGATATAGATAGAGATAGAGATATAGATATAGATATAGATAGAGATAGAGATATAGATATAGATATAGATAGAGATAGAGATATAGATATAGATATAGATAGAGATAGAGATATAGATATAGATATAGATAGAGATAGAGATATAGATATAGATATAGATAGAGATAGAGATATAGATATAGATATAGATAGAGATAGAGATATAGATATAGATATAGATAGAGATAGAGATATAGATATAGATATAGATAGAGATAGAGATATAGATATAGATATAGATAGAGATAGAGATATAGATATAGATATAGATAGAGATAGAGATATAGATATAGATATAGATAGAGATAGAGATATAGATATAGATATAGATAGAGATAGAGATATAGATATAGATATAGATAGAGATAGAGATATAGATATAGATATAGATAGAGATAGAGATATAGATATAGATATAGATAGAGATAGAGATATAGATATAGATATAGATAGAGATAGAGATATAGATATAGATATAGATAGAGATAGAGATATAGATATAGATATAGATAGAGATAGAGATATAGATATAGATATAGATAGAGATAGAGATATAGATATAGATATAGATAGAGATAGAGATATAGATATAGATATAGATAGAGATAGAGATATAGATATAGATATAGATAGAGATAGAGATATAGATATAGATATAGATAGAGATAGAGATATAGATATAGATATAGATAGAGATAGAGATATAGATATAGATATAGATAGAGATAGAGATATAGATATAGATATAGATAGAGATAGAGATATAGATATAGATATAGATAGAGATAGAGATATAGATATAGATATAGATAGAGATAGAGATATAGATATAGATATAGATAGAGATAGAGATATAGATATAGATATAGATAGAGATAGAGATATAGATATAGATATAGATAGAGATAGAGATATAGATATAGATATAGATAGAGATAGAGATATAGATATAGATATAGATAGAGATAGAGATATAGATATAGATATAGATAGAGATAGAGATATAGATATAGATATAGATAGAGATAGAGATATAGATATAGATATAGATAGAGATAGAGATATAGATATAGATATAGATAGAGATAGAGATATAGATATAGATATAGATAGAGATAGAGATATAGATATAGATATAGATAGAGATAGAGATATAGATATAGATATAGATAGAGATAGAGATATAGATATAGATATAGATAGAGATAGAGATATAGATATAGATATAGATAGAGATAGAGATATAGATATAGATATAGATAGAGATAGAGATATAGATATAGATATAGATAGAGATAGAGATATAGATATAGATATAGATAGAGATAGAGATATAGATATAGATATAGATAGAGATAGAGATATAGATATAGATATAGATAGAGATAGAGATATAGATATAGATATAGATAGAGATAGAGATATAGATATAGATATAGATAGAGATAGAGATATAGATATAGATATAGATAGAGATAGAGATATAGATATAGATATAGATAGAGATAGAGATATAGATATAGATATAGATAGAGATAGAGATATAGATATAGATATAGATAGAGATAGAGATATAGATATAGATATAGATAGAGATAGAGATATAGATATAGATATAGATAGAGATAGAGATATAGATATAGATATAGATAGAGATAGAGATATAGATATAGATATAGATAGAGATAGAGATATAGATATAGATATAGATAGAGATAGAGATATAGATATAGATATAGATAGAGATAGAGATATAGATATAGATATAGATAGAGATAGAGATATAGATATAGATATAGATAGAGATAGAGATATAGATATAGATATAGATAGAGATAGAGATATAGATATAGATATAGATATATATATAGATATAGATATAGATATAGATATAGATATAGATATAGATATAGATATAGATATAGATATAGATATAGATATAGATATAGATATAGATACGGATACAGATAAACATATAGATATCGACATAGATATATATAGATATAGATATAGGTATAGGTATAGGTATGGATGTAGGTATAGGTATATGTTTACTTATAGGTATAGGCATAGGTTTAGGTATAGGTATAGGTATAGGTATAGGTGTAGGTGTAGGTATAGGTATAGGTGTAGGTATAGGTTTAGGTATAGGTATAGGTATAGGTATGGGTATAGGTATAGTATTGGCAATGAATTGAAAATCAATTTCAGCGATTTTCAAGTAGTTAATGTCTAAAAGATAGTGTTTTTTTTGCAAACTGAGTTATTTTCTTACTTGTGCACAAACATGGTAAGTGTGAAAATACACTCCATAGTGACTTTCCTCTAGTGTATTTCTTATGATGAACTATGTTCTCAGAATTATTAAACGTTCAGTTTGACACAGAAACGAAATTGATATTTTTTCATGTTCAACAAGAGTGTGTCTGGTTCTATGGATTTGGGACTTTGGTCGTTGTCTTTGGTCTTTGGGCAGCTGGCATTTCTGTCTTCATTGGGCCTGAACGTGTTCAGAGAATGGGGAGAGAGAGGAAAACGTCGGATGGGAGGATGGATCGACCGAGATCTGTGAGATGGACAGGTCTATGCGTAGTGATTGAAAATTCCGAGTTATTTTGTTAATAACCTGGGCAGGGTTTGAGCTTTGATCTCCACAAATGCCTCTAATTGTGCGTCAGGGTTTGCGGAACGGCGCCTGCTTCTGGCAAGCGTCAGCGCACGTGGATTTCCCGGCGTTTTACTGGATGTGAAAAAATGGTGCGTACCGAGCTGGTACGTTATTTCCCGACGACGCTCCCTCACAGAAAAAACGTCGGGGCGTCGTCGGGTGAGTCACGTACCATTTCAGTATGTTGCGTTCCGACGACGCCCCGACGTTTGCAACGCCCGGGCGTCGTCGCTGGTACGGTTTTCAAGAGCCCTGAAGGCGACGACGGTCCGGATCCGCCTCACCACACAGTTCAAAGCCGGTTCGCTTTCAAACGCCTCGTTCGCAGTCAACCGGCTGAGATGCCTGCGGCCGTCATCGATGACGGCCAGTCTGAGCAATGGACTACCTCTCTTCCCTCGAACTCCGATGAGGGCTTAGCCGAATACGACAAACACAACTAGCCTGGCCCGACGACGCTTGCGAAGAAATTTTCCTGCCGATTTCATCCTCTAAAAACATGTCAGGGCCCGATCCGCCCATGGATCCAGCACACGTGCGAACTCGCTTTGTGAAGAAGACCCACGACAGGGACATCGAGCTCGTAATATGCAAAGAAAAGTCATGAGACGTCACCAGAAGTCTTTTTGTTACCCCCGGTCCTGCATGGGGAATCACAAGATATCACGAACATTTTTCATTGTTGTTATTACCCAGTAAAACTATGGTCTTATATCGGAATTTATCGTGTATTTATGAATAATAATATCACAATACACATTTTTCGTACTTGTGAGGAGCTATAGACGTTTCCAATTGAACAAANTTCCGTGCAGCTGCAGTGACGACCACAAGCGCAATCGCAAGCACAAGTTCCTCGCCCTCGTCGTTCTCCGAATCAGTCTTGCATTCCTCAAGAAAGACAATGGCGGACCAGCGTGCATCCGGCGTGATCGCGCTGTTCGACGTTGACGGCACTCTCACCGCTCCAAGGAAGGTGAGCTGTTCTGCACTCTCAGAAAGTCCTTCTTTTGGGATGGGAGGAGGGGAGTGGCGGAGGGGGGGTGGGGGAGGAGTGGGGGGAGGCTGGTATGGGTAAAACGTGCACGAGCGGATCTTGAACCGCGCGTTTGATTTTTTCGTTTTGTTTTTGGCTTCTTTCTTTGGCTTGTTTCCCTAAGAGTAAATAAGAAAAGTCCAACCCCTCCAATGAATACGTCCTGAACACGAATCTCTCCACGTCGTTCAACACTTTTCCACTGTCATTTTCTTTCAGGACTCTCGCTCCAATCATTGGAGAGCATA
>SZWC01042511.1:0-10256 GCA_023375785.1 Penium margaritaceum
AACTGCTTCCCTTGTTCACGTTGGCTGTTGCAAGTAGATGTAGGCTGATGTAGGCTGATGTAGGCTGATGTCAGCTCCCAAGGTAGAAAGGTGTAGATGTGTTGCATTCCCCTCCTGCTGATGTTGCCCTGCAAACAGAGAAGTTGGGTGAGAAGGAAGGCACTCTCACTGCTTGTGACCTTAGCGGTTGCGTGCGTGAAACTTCCCTAACCAGAGGAGTGGGCCCATAACCCTTTGTTAGCTACTGAGCTAACCACCTCCGGCAGAGAAGCCGCGAAACTGAAAAGCTCACAAAGGTTCTTACACCTTCTTCCTTTGCAGGTATGTGTCATGCACCCCAAATTTAATCAGGCATACACTTCACCTTCAAGAGTACTAACACCTTAGCATTACATCTCAAGAAGAGCTCAAGTCGTCAATACGCAAGAGAGCATCAAGCAAGGATTGATTGATCAGCATGTAAGACAAGTCCTTTTGTAGCTGTCTGTCCAGTCCTAGAACTCAAAAGCACATTCCTGGGAAGTGGCCTGAACCAGCCACGTCACCAATCGACTTGCACTGTGAGCTTGACACATAAGCATCCAAGTGTCAAGGTGACAGACCAACCATGTAGCGTCCAAGAAGCTACGGACTTTCTTTCTTGGAAGCTTCCATAACAAACAAGATATGCATGGGGCCAGGATCGAACTTATGACCTCTCACTTGGCCAAATCAACAAAATGGCCAGGGCAACCACTCACCCACATGGTGTACTCACAGGTCATATCTCACAAGAGACAGAGCATAGTTGAGTCACACTAGAACAGATCTAGGGGTCATACCTCCACAAGGGGCAGAGCATTCCTGATCCGTCCTACAACACTGAACAAGGGGCAGAAACATTCAACAGTTCCTCCCTACTTGCACCCTAGTTGCGCCTTGCTGCATCCTAGTTGTGCCCTACTTGCACCCTAGCTGCGTCCTAATTGCGTCCTATTTGTGCCCTAGTTGCATCCTACTTGCGTCCTACTTGCGCCCGACTTGCATCCTAGGTGCGCCTTAGTTGCGCCTCAGTTGGGCATTAGCTACGCCCTAGTTGCACCCTAGTTACGCCCTAGTTGCACCCTACTTGCACCATACTTGCGCCTTAGTTGCGCCCTAGTTGAGCCCTTGTTGTGTCCTAGTTGCGCCCTAGTTGCGCCCTAGTTGCACCCTAGTTACGTCCTGGTGCGCCCTACTTGCGCCGTACTTGCACCCTACTTGCACCCTAGTTGCACCCTAATTGCGCCCTAGTTGCGCCCAAGTTGTGCCCTAGCTGTGCCCTAGTTGTGCCCTAGTTGTGCCCTAGTTGCACCCTGCTTGGGCCATAAATGCGCCCTAGCTGCGCCCCAGTTGCAGCCTATGTGCGTCCTAGTTGGGCCCTAGTTGCGCCCTAGTTGCGTCCTAGTTGTGTCCTAGTTGTGCCCTAGTTGCACCCTACTTGTGCCTTAATTGCGCCCAACTTGCGCCCTAGTTGCACCCTAGTTGTGCCTCAGTTGGGCACTAGCTACGCCCTGGTTGCTCCCTAGTTGCGTCCTCGTTGCTCCCTACTTCCGTCCTAATTGCATCCTAGTTGCGCCCTACTTGCGCCCTAGCTGCGCACTACTTACGCCCTACTTGCGCCCTATTTTCCCTCTAGCTTTTCCCTATTTGCTCATCAGTTGGACACTAGCTACGAACAAGGTGCGCCCTAGTTGTGCCCTAGTTGCGTCCTAGTTGCGTCCTACTTGCGCCCTAGTTGCACCCTAGTTGTGCCCTAGTCACGCCTGAGTTGGGCACTAGCTACGTCCTAGTTGCGCCCTAGTCGCACCCTAGTTGCGCCCTGGTTACGCCTTACTTGCGCCCTAGTTGCGCCCTAGCTGTAGCCTAGTTGCGTCCTAGTTGTGCCTTAGTTGGGCACTAGCTACGTCCTAGTTGCGCCATAGTTACGCCCTGATTGTACCTTAGTTGCGCCCTACATGCGTCTTAGTTGCGCCTCAGTTGGGCACTAGCCAAGACCTAGTTGCGTCCTAGTTGCATCCTAGTTGGGGCTGTCTTGCGCCCTACTTGCGCCCTAGTTGCGCCTTCCTTGCGCCCTAGTTGCGCCCTGGATGCGCCCGATTTGTGCCCTAGTTCCGTCCTACTTGCGCCCTAGTTGCGCCCTAGTTATGCGTGAGTTGGGCACAAGCTACGCCCTAGTCGCGCCCTAGTTGCGTCCTAGTTGCACCCTAGTTGCGCCTTACTTGCGTCCTAGTTGCACCCTAGTTATAGCCTATTTGCGCCTAAACTGCACCCTAGTTGTGACCTACTTGCATTCTAGTTGCATCCTACTCGCTCCCTAGTTACCCCCTAGTTGTGCCTTAGTTGGGCACTAGCTATGTCCTAGTTGTGCCCTATTTGCGCCCTACTTGCGCCCTAATTGTACCCTAGTTTAGCCCTAGTTGCGCCCTCGTAGTGCCCTACTAGCACCCTACTTGTGCCCTGGTTGCGCCCTAGTTGCGCCCTAAATGCGCCCAAGTTGCTCCCTATTTGTGCCTCAGTTGGGCACTGGCTTCACCCTAGTTGCGCCCTAGTTGCACCCTAGTTGCGCCCTGGTTGCGCCCTACTTGCGCCCTACTTGCACCCTACGTGTACCCTAGTAGAGCCCTAGTTGCATCCTTGTTGCGTCCTACTTGCACCCTAGTTGCGCCCTAGTTCCATCCTACTTGCGCCCTAGTTGCGCTGTTGTTGCGCCTCAGTTGGACACTACGTACGTCCTGGTTGCACCCTAATTGCGCCCTAGCTGCGGCCTAGTCGTGTCCTACATGCGCCCTACTTGCGCCCTACTTGCGCCGTAGTTGCGCCCTACTTGCGCCCTACTTGCGCCCTATTTGCGCCCTACTTGCGCTCGAATTGCGCCCTAGTTACGTCCTAATTGCATCTGAATTGGGCATTAGCTACGCCCTAGCTACACCCTAGTTGCGCCCTAGTTGCGCCCTACTTGCGCCCAACTTGCGCCCTAGTCAATTGGACACTAGCTACGCCCTAGATGCTTCCTAGTTTCACCCTAGTTGCGTCGTAGTTGTGCCCTACTTGCATCCTAGTTGCGCCCTTGTTGCGCCCTAGTTGTGCCTCTGTTGGGTACTAGCTACGCCCTAGTTATGTACTAGTTGCGCTCTAGTTGCGCCCTAGTTGCGCCCTAGTTGCGTCCTAGTTGCGTCCTAGTTGCATCCTACTTACGCCCTACTTTGCCCTAGTTGCACCCTAATTGCGCCCTAGTTACGCCCTAGTTGCGCCTCAGTTGGACACTAGCTATGCCCGAGATGCGCCCTAGTTGCGTCCTAGTTGCACTCTACTTGCGCCCTACTTGCGCCGAACTTGCGCCCTAGTTGCGCCCAAGTTACGCCCTTGTTGCGCCTCAATTGGACACAAGCTACGCCCTGGTTTACGCCCTAGTTGCACCCTGGTCGCACCCTAGTTGCACCCCACTTGCGCCCTATTTGCGCCCTACTTGTTCCCCACTTGTGCCCTCGTTGCACCCTCGTTGCACCCCAGTTGCACCCTACTTGCACCCTACTTGCACCCTCCTCGCGCCTTAGTTGCACCCTAGTTGTACCCTAGTCGCGCCCTACTTGCGCCCTACTTGTGCCCCACTTGCGCCCTAGTTGAGCCCTAGTTGCGCCCTAGTTGTGCCCTTGTTGCAAGTTGCGTCCTACATGCACCCTAGCTGCGTCCTAGTTGCGCCCTACTTGTACCCTAGTTGCACCTCAGTTGGGTACTAGCTACGTCCTAGTTGCGTCCTAGTTGCGCCCTAGTTACATCCAAATTGCGCCCTACTTTCGCCCTAGTTGCACCCTACTTGCGCCCTACTTGTGTCCTACTTGCGCCCTAGTTGCACCCTAGTTACGCCTCAGTAGGGCACTAGCTACGTCCTAGTTGCACCCAATTTGCGCCCTAGTTGCGCCCTAGTTGCGTCCTACTTGCACCCTGCTCACGCCCTAGTTGTGCCCTAGTTGCACCCTAGTTGCGTCCTACTTGTAACCTACTTACGCCCTGGATGTGTCCTAGTTATGCCCTTGTTGTACCCTACTTGTGCCCTACTTGTGCCCTATTCACGCCTTACTTGCACCCTACTTGCGCCCTACTTGTGCCCTAGTTGTATCCTAGTTGCGCCCTAGTTGTAACCTAGTTGTGCCCTAGTTGTGCCCTGCTTTCGTCCTAGTTGTGCCCTACTTGTGCCTCTATTGCGCCCCAGCTGCTCCTCAGTTGGGCACTAGATACGCCCTAGTTGCGCCCTAGTTGCACCCTAGTTGCCCCCTACATACGTCGTACTTGTGCCTTAGTTGCACCCTTCTTACGCCCTACTTGCACCCTACTTGCACTTTAGTTACGTCCTAGTTGCGCCTGAGTTGGGTACTAGGTACGTCCTAATTGCACCCTGGTTGCACCCTAGGTGCGTCCAACTTGCGCCCTACTTGCCCCCTAGTTGCGCCCTAGTTGCATCCTCCATGCGCCCTACTTGCACCCTGGTTGTGCCCTTGTTACGCTCTAGTTTCACCCTACTTGCACCCTACTTATGCCCTAGTTGCGACCTAGTTGCGCCTTATTCTCACCCTAGTTGCACCCTACTTGCGCCCTACTTGTGCCGTGGTTGCACCCTAGTTACACCTCAGTTAAACACTAGCTACGCCCTAGTTGCGCCCTAGTTGCGCCCTAGTCGCGCTGTCAAGCACACTTCCACCGCAGCTCCGCGGGGAAGATCCATCCGCGGAGAAAAGCATGGGCAGGCTTAGATCCGCACACAGAACGCTGGCTCCCACGGATGCGGTTGAGCGAGGGGTAGCGCAGAGTCCAGGGGCGATGAGGACCAGGGGGTCTACAGGAGAGCCGCCGCAGGTTAGCACAACCACCTGCGGCGGTTCCTACAGCTCAAGTG
The DNA here is from genome assembly GCA_023375785.1 of Penium margaritaceum. NCBI lineage: Eukaryota > Viridiplantae > Streptophyta > Zygnematophyceae > Desmidiales > Peniaceae > Penium > Penium margaritaceum. Next base: position 4,913 of record SZWC01042511.1, read on the forward strand.
CTTCTGGCGGAAAGAGAAAGTGGCGGGAAGCGGTGGCGGGAAATCCGCGGTACAAGGAGAACATGGACAAGCCGCAACAAGACCCGCAATCACTGACAGGGCGTAGATAGGTCAGCGGAAGGGCCGAGCAATCAAGGGAAGAACATCCAATCAGCATGAGTGATCGTGCATCAATCACGGAGCAGCCCCTGGAGACGCACCGCGGAGGACGAAGATTCAAGGAAGAACACGAGTAACAGCGTACACGAGCCGCGGATGTAGGAAATGATCAGTAGAGGATGTGCTGTGTGTGTGCGGGTGGCTGAGGATGAGACCCGCGGTGCGTAGCCGCACCGCGTGGAGTCCAAGTAGGAGGAAAATATGATACTGTAAGAGGGATGAGACTGACGGCATGTAGACACGTCATGCGGAGTCCCAAGTAGAAAAGGGCCTCAGTAGCAGTAGCACAAGTGCAACTCAGTCTTGCATGTATTCCTGAGCAGTACTCCACATTCACGCACTTTGCCAAATTCATCTAAGACATTCAACCACTCCCATTGCTCTCCGTCCCGATGCTCCCATGTTCTCCTTGGAATCCTGTCCGCGGACTGCGGAATTGTGTGCACGAGGAACCGAAAGTCCGAGTGAAGTGAACTGCCGGCGGTGCCTTCACTTGCACACGTCCGCGGAACAAGGGTTCCGCGGAGAGGAAGCTGGGAGCCATGCGGTGGCGGTTCCCGTGTGGCAAGGAGTGGACCGCGGAGTATCATTCATCGGTGAGGTTTGTGCACCGAGGTTCAGGTCTTCCGTCCGCAGAACTGCCAGTAGCTAGGGGTGGGGAACCTTTGATGCTGCTACCTATCTAAGTGGAGCTATGGTAATAGCAAGAAGTGCATAATCCGCGGATTACGCGCGAAATCAAGCCTGCGCGGAGAAAGTTAGAGGCGCGGCAAAATTGGGGGTATCAGTGTCATGGTGCGGTGAGCGTGGAGACAGTTCCTTGCTCTTTGTTTAGCGGAACTGCACGCGACCTCCAGATCATTCATTAATGTCGGAAGCATGTTTTGTGCATCAAGATTGCAGGAGAAGGCAGCAGCAGTCATCTGTGCGGTGCTTCTTGCCGCGCCAAGCCACCAGCTACAAGGATTACCGGATCTCCTCGCCGGTGCTGTCTCGCACCCCAATCAGCTCCTCGCCAGGCGCGGATCCACTTGCCCAACATCGACGTATGAACGAGTGGCTGGAGCAGCTGCACTGGCGTCACATCATGAACGCTTTGGGCGATCATGTGGAAGTGGAGACAGTCTCCGACCATGGTAGCCGCGGACCCAGCCATTCCCAGCACGAGTCGGAGGGACAGGGAGCTGTGGCTGCGGCACTACCGTGGTTTTCCGACCCCCAACCATCATCAGAGCAACACTCCGATGGTGGAGGACTCGGAGCCTATCACGGATTGGTCTACCAGCGTCGTGGCGGGCAGCAGCCGACGGTGGCTGGCGGCATGGCGGCACACCACGCATCCTTGACAACACATCCGCAGACACAGAACCCCGAGGAAGCGGAAACTACTGACAACCCAGTAGTGGGCGACCAACGGCCAGTGACGGATTTGCAGCAAAAAGAACCACTGGCTCCAGCTCTTGGGATGTCTCTGGACTCCACCCTGCCGTGGCAGGTGGCAGGAACGGTCCCGAGAGACATGGCAACGGGACCACCTACAACGGGATCATAGCAGCAGCAGGCGACCCCACCAGCGTTCCACCCGGGAGGCGAGCTGCTAGGGATGCCGGGGCCTCCACAAGCACCGGGATCCGCGCTGTTTTCGGTGAACCAGCCACTGGCAAGTCAGCCTTCCGCGCCTGCGGGAGCAACAACGGTGGAACCCGTCGCACCCTGTCAAACACCAATGTACTTACTGCAACAGTCTCCGGGAGTCGGCCAGACAGGAGAGCCGCCGCAGCACTACATGTCCGGCCCAGTATTGCAGCAAAAGCCTCCGCAGCTGAGCATGAGTGTACCATTGATGGGAGCACCCTCACAGGCCATACCAAGAGCACCGCCACAGCAGTAGATGCACCCATCCCAGGCGGTAACCAGTGCGATGCAAGCAGGAGCACTGCCGGTACCGGGACCACTCACCCAACAACCTCGGCAGCCCATGCCGCAAGCAGGGATGTCGGTCCAGCCCTCCGCGGGGATGATGCAGCCAGGAACTCAGGGTGCGTGCGTTACCCACCAGGGAGCCCCAGCGCAAGCACCACCAGCGGGGACTCAACCATCGACCCATCAGCAGCAGACGGTTGGGGATATGGCACAGATGAATGCCATAATCCAGCCTTCCGCTCCGCCCCTGTGGGCGACACAGCATCAGCAGTCCGGGGGCATGGCACAAGGGGGGATGACACTGCTGACGCTCGTGGACGGTGCACCGCCGCAGCCGCCAGCGATTGCCCAACAACAAATTCCTCATCAGCAAATGATTGGAGCAGTGCTCGTAGGAGCACCGCCGCCAATCCAACATTCACCACCAACAGTGCAGAGCCATTCGCACCTGCTGTTGCAGTAGATGCATGGAACACAACACGCTGCAGGGACGATAGCAGCCCTGACTGCCAGCATGGGACCAGCGGTTCAGCCCTACTCCGCGGCGGCGATTCCTGTCAACCAAACGTATTGGGTACCCCAGATGATGCCATCAGCGCCTGGGATTCAGACTCCGCCCCCTGGGACAGCATTCTTCTCCACACCTTACACTGCTACTGCGTCAGCGCCTCCCTCTTGGTACGTGCTTCCCCCACCTATGCAGCCAGGCTTTGCTATGCCCGCGAGACAGCCCCAGATACTCAACCCCCCAGCGGGATACTCCGCGGCCCCTCTTGCAACCATTCCGCCCCCGCGTGTTGCGACTGCGTTGACGACTAACCGCAGCACCGTTCCGCAGCTGCAATGCATCTGTTCTGAAGCCGCCAATATCCCGCGGTTGGACTCCTTCAAGGGTGCCCCGGAGGAGGACCCCTGGGTCTGGCTCAAACAAATCACTCTCTATGCTAGCATCGGCCGAATTCCGCCTGACCTCTGCCTCGCCACCGCGGAACTTCATCTCTAGGGGGCTGCAGCTGATTGGTACAATGCGCGGGCGCCTTTCCCTTCCTTCAAGGACTTTGGCAATGCCCTCATCGAGCGCTTCAAGCACCTGATAAAGGAGGAAGCGCTGCGGAAGATTGAAAAGGAGGTCATGCGCAAAGATGACGATATCCAAATATTCCTGGACCAGTTCCTGACCTGGGCTTCGGTGGCCAAAAGCCCGCAAGGGGAAGGCCTGCCGCTATGGGTCCTGCTACAAAACCTCATCCGTGCACTTCCCGATGCGCGGCCCAGCCTCATGATCGCGGACCACTACCATTCCCTCCAAGACGCGGTGCGGGACGCCACATCTATTTTCACCAGGCAGCGGTCCACCCGGCAATACCAGGGCGGTGAAACTCATGCACCCTCCCCTTCCCACGCCCTGCCCCCGCAGTAGCAGAAGCCAAGAGCTTGCTACATGTGCCAGAGCCTAGAACACATTGCTCGGGATTGCCCACGTAAACGACAAGCAGCTCCGCGGTCTGACCCATTCTCCCAAGATCCCATGGTCCAGCAGTGGCAGCAGTATTACACCCAGACGTGGCCGGGCCAGCAACAACAACATCAATGGTAGCAGCAGCAGCAGCAGCAACAGCAACCGCCTCCGCCCCCCACTGGACAGGACCAAGCGACCCAAGGGACAGGCCAGGGTATCTTGCCAAACCCGCCGCCAAACCCCGCGGCCGGTGCCCGCAACGTAAAACTGGGTTTGCCTATGGCGGAGGATGAAACCACGGAGGTAACACCCACACCTGAGGAAACAGAGCTCATTACCCGAGCCTGTCGACTCAAGCTCCGCGGATGGGACCTGCAGGAGGCTGCACAACTCCAGAGCGATCTGCGGCGACGGGCAGAAGCTGCTGAGGCCCGACTGCAGGAGGCCGTTACCGCCCATTCTGTGCGACCTCCGGAAAAGCGACGCACTACGGATCCCGCACCTACAAAAGTTCCAGCTACCGCCAATACCTTGTCGGTGCCCCACCATGCTCCCTCACTTGCCGCAGAATCCACAGACTCGGTAGACAAACTCTTCACCACTCCCATCGCCTCCGTAAATTTCTTTGATTTTCTCCGACTTCACCCCAAGCTGGCTCCGCGGCTCCGAGAAGAGTTCACCCACGCCAACCATCGCCTCCAGACCGTTGGCATCTCCCTCACCTATACCACTCCGACACACGGCACTCAGAACACCCGACAGGTCGTAGCGGAGGCCCTACCGGGATTGACCACAGAGGAGATAGATTGGGGTTGGGCACCACAACCTTTGGAACCACCTCGCCGCGATGACCGCCACTACGGAGTTGCCTGTTGCGTGATTTGGATCTGCGGCCGCAAGTTCCTCGCTATCATCGACACAGGGGCATGGCACTCCGCGTCCTGTGCCTCATTGGATGGACAGACCGCATCCTTCCAACGCGCCGACTGTTCAGCAATTCCGCGGGAGGGATGGATTATGGGGATGGAGAAGTCCGGGGCCTACCCATGCAGGTGGGTTCTCTTCACGGACCAATGGATGTCCAAGTCACACAGGCCCGGACTTATGATTTCCTCCTGGGCATGGACTATCTCCTTCCGCGGAAAGGCAACCTCCTGTTCTCACTGGGGGTCATGCAACTCACCTCCGCCACCGGTAAGAAGGAATACGCCCTCATTACTGTGGGAGATTGAGTAACGGTGCCGGTGACCGGTAACTCACCCTTTTCCCTCTCCGATGCGGCACAAGAAGATGCACGCCTGCGTTCCCTCCGCAGCCAAGCCCCCGCGGAGGTCGCCCTTGACGCGGAAAAGATACCTGTTGGTGAATGGCATGAACTCTCCGCGGACCACGCGGAACCACGGGTGCGTGCCAGCCTCTTGGGGCTATGGCAGCAAAGCAAACAGGCGTTCGGCCAAGGCATTCCCTTGGATGACGACGATGATTTCTACCCCATCCGCGACTAATGATCATCTCCGCCCCCACGATGGGATCATATTCTGCACCCTCGACTCTCACCCCACCAAAAGCAGGACCTCCGGGAACTACTGGACTCCTATGCCGACATCTTTGCTGGCGCAGCGACAGACCCAGGAGCCGTCGATGCCTTCCATGTCATTAACACCGGGGCAGCCGCCGCGGTCAAACAGAAGGTCCGCCGGATCCTCCCTGACCAAGAACAGATCATCAACAAAGGCCTCGCGGAGTTGAAGGCGCAGGGCGTAATAGTCCCCATCGTCAGCCCCTGGCGTGCTAACTTGGTCA
>SZWC01042514.1:0-10252 GCA_023375785.1 Penium margaritaceum
CACGCGGCAGTCCAAGAGCTGTCCTAAAACCGGCCCAAAACCACTGTTTTGGCCGTAACTCTGCGCACACATGTCAGAATCCTACGCCGTCTGAACCTCGACGTGCAGAATCAAAAGACGCACGCAACGACTGGTCACATGCATGCATCCATCGACTGACAGCGAGTATGTAATGCAAAAAAATGCAAATGGGCCTCATGCCCAGTCCGCCGAAAGGCGCCTGCAAGACGTAGAAGGCACAGCAAGGAGTCCCGGTGACACCTGGGGCTCTGGAACAGTGGCCGGTCAGCTCCAGACAGGTAGTCCGCCTCCTGTCACCGCCGCCTGTCGTCGCGCCGGTGTCACCAGGGCCGCCTGCCTCAGGGATCTGCACGAGTATGGACACGGCCGAGTGGTCACAGTAAACTGTACAGGAACGACACAAAGCACAACACATGGAGCACACAGTGGTGGCTCCACAATCAGGTGCTCACGTGTTGGTCACAACACAAACATCATCATCTGGTCCAGATGTATGGAGAGCTGGCATGTAGTGATGAAAGCTTACAAGCTTTATACTTTTACATCTTAGCACGGGGCACATATTTTACAAGGATGCATGTTTCCACATACGCTTGTGGTTGATGTGGTTGGAGTCTTTTGATCATGCATGCATTAGATTAGTGATGCCGGTTTGCTGATCCCTCGAGGCCACTTGTCTGGTTTATACCGGCGTATGAGGAACCACCTCGAGCTCGTTCGCTCCAAGGTTAGGTTCGATCCCTGGGTGGCATCCGGGCCCCACGTCAAGAGCCTTTCGTGGATGGCCCGGTCAACTGGTACATATCACTTCGCTCCCTTGTGACTCACTTGGTGCTTCGAGTGCATTATACTTGAACGTGAGCTTGCCACGATCCATGGTGTCGCGCTGTGTCTCATTGCTTACTTACTTGCTTGCTCACCCTAGCAACCAACGCTACCTACTGGTATCAGAGCACGAAGGACCGATCCTTCCGCTCACTGGGTCCTTAACCTACCCCAGTCGGGTTACCTCCACGTGACGGCCGTCTCGGCACTCTTGCCGCCATTCCGCGCAAGCACGTCGCACTCGTACCGTTTCTGTCGGTGCTCAAGCCACTAGGCCCCGCTGGTGTCAGCGACACCTCCACACCCAACATTGCAGCAGCACCCCGAGGCTGTCGTGCTTGTCTCGACATCGGCGGCGGCCGCCACATTGGACAACAGCGGCTGCCGCGGTTGCGGCCCCTTTCCCTTGTGCGTGGAGCCACCCCGCTCGTCTGACAGCGACGGGTCCACACAGAGCTTCAGGAGCTTCTACCGCTGCTGCTCTCGTCCACGGCTCCCGTGGTTCCGCGCCAACAAGGCAGCAGCTGCAACAGCGGCATCTCTCGCGGCCTGCCATTACCACCAGCAGCAGCCGCATTGGACCACTGCTGCTACCACAGTTGCGGCCTTCTCGCCGGGAACTGTAGCAGGAGTAGCAGCTGCGGCATCTGTCATGGTCTGCCACTACCGGCAGCAGCATCTGCAGTGTGACTTGTTGGTTTTTGCGCATCTCTCATCTTTGTGCTCTGTTGTGTCCTCCCAGCTTGTGTACATCGGCGTGCAGATGACTTACGGCGAGACGCGACGCTGCTGGAGCGTCATCTGGTGGAGCCGACGCACACTGAGGTCCGCACGCATTTTGCTCGAGCCTCTTTCCCAAACGCATGACGTGCTCAGCTCCATCGGAGGGCCTCCTCAGAAGTCACGCCGCTGGCCGTCACTGCCTCTGCAGACACTGCCTGCGTGCTTCTTGTGCCAGATCTGCCTGCACGGTGACATTTGCAGCATCATGCTCTTTTTAGGGTCCGAGTTTCAGGTCATTCGGGCATTGTTGCGGCCGGGATCATTCTAGCCTAGACGCTGCTCGGTTTAGGCAGCCATAACTCCTTGCTCCTATTTTTCTTGGTGATTCTGACTGCACGACTACGTTTTCAACGTGGGTATTTTTGTATGGTCCAGTTTTCAGGGAAAACGGACGACGCCCGGGTTTCGGGTCGTCGGGTGTCTCGCTGTTCTCACCAAGAAAACCCTGCCTGCCAAAAAATAGGTCATTCTTCTGATTGGCTGGAAAACTAAGTAATAAGATCTACAGAGCTGACGGGGAGCTAGTTCTTGGAGGGCTCTCACATTGTTGTTTATTCTCAGTTTATAATCACACTTTACTCAATTGTCTGCCTTTTTGGTGCTAACTCCTCAACGCACAACTTTCACTCACGAAGTCTCAGAGCAGCTAGAGGGGGCAGCAGTGCAAAGCAACGAGCGTGGGGCCATGCCTACTCCAACTGTGCTGCAGCCACAACCAGACGCTCTAGGCTAGTTTCTAGCTTGGTATCAGAGCCAAGGTGCAGCAGAAGCAGCAGATCTGAGCAGCAATGAGGCGTACAGGTCACAGGCTACGTCGCTGGTCCCAGAAATGCACCCATGCAGGGGAAACTCTGCCGGATTTTTTTCTGACAGAGTTAGTCCACCGGGTGGCGTTGTCAAAATGCTCCCGACGCGGGGAAAATGCTGCCGAATTTTTTTTGGCAGCACTAACCCAGCGACGGCGGTAGCGTTGGCGGACTCACGGCCAGCGAACCAATAGGCAACGCCGTGAGGGTATTGACGCACGCGGCGACGGCGCCAAATGAAGGCAGTCTCCCTCCCTTCCCCCCTTTCCCTTGCTGCTGCTGCCACGGCAGTAGCGGCACCTCGCACTACAACAGCCGCGGTAGCAGCAGCAGTGCAGCCACGACTGCCGCAGCACCCAGCCGCGGCAGCCAAAGCAGTAGCAGCGGCTGCAGTAGAGCTATAGCTGCAGTAGCACCAGCAGGGCAGCCGCAGCTGCTGCAGCAACCACAGCCGCTGCAGTACCTGCAACAGCCGCAGAAACCATAGCAGCTGCAGCAAGCGTAGCCACTGCTCCAGCCACATCAGTTGTACCAGCCACGCAACCGCATCAACTGTAGCAGCCACGCAGCCGCAACAGCTACAGCAGTCACGCAGCCATAGCAGCCGCGCAGTTATAGCAGTTACAGCTGCCCTGACGGGCCACAACTGCCGCAGCAGCCATGGTAGCCAGGACAGCCAAAGCAACCGCAACAGTCATAGTAGCCACAGTAGCCGCATCAACCGCAACACTTGCGGCTGCAAGCACCGCAGCAGCAGCGGTCACAGAAGCTGCAGCAACAACAGTAGCAGAGTGGCCACAAGGTCGGCGACATCCTGTTGCTGACGTCAGTAGCAGCGTATCAACCCCACTACTGATGTCACTGCTGGCGTCAGCAACAAGGACATAAAAAAAGAGAGGGGAAAACAAAGGGAGAACAACAAAGACAAAACAAGGGGGGACCATGGCTAACAGTCCTAATGGGAAGGGATCCTCCTTTTGTTGGAGGAATCCCTAGCCCTCCTTTCTTGAAGCAGTTGCAGCAACTACAACAGCAGCTGCAGCAGCAGAAGGAGCAGCCGCTACAGCAGCAGCAACCACTGCTAACGCAGCAACAGCTACAACAGCAGCTGCCGTTGCAGCAGCAGCAGCAGTACCACCACCACCAACAACAGAAGCCGCAACAGCAGCAGCAGCAACCCATAGGCTTCGTCACCGGTCGTCCGACCCCCTAGTCGCCATTCGCCAGAAGCTTACCACATTGACGCAGCAACTTACAGCACTACAGCCACTGACAACACAGAGCCACGCCAGTGCCCCACCGCCCTTCCTTCCTCCTGGACACGCTAGCCCCGCAGTTTCTACGGCCACGCATTACCTAGCGCAGCATTACACCCAGCGTGAGCGGAAAATGGTGACTTCAATCCTTGGCCCCACTCTAGGTGCCGGTCGTAGGCCAAAGGACTTTGAGACCCTGCCCCCGCCGCTCTATGCCGGTGAGCATTTCCGGAGCTGGGAGCTCAACTTCCGCATCTGGGCAGAGGGCAAGGACCTGTGGCCATACTATACTCTCCCATACGACTCCTCCCATGCCGACCAGCTACATGATGTTGGTCACGCCGTACGCGCTGTCATCCCGGTCGCCCCTATGGTGTTACGCCTCGCCATCGAGCCCTTCCTCCGAGACTTCAAAATTGGCGGGACTCCAAACCCTACAGCCGCGTGGCACGTCCTCATGCCTTCCCATCGCCTATCGAGTGAGACTCATACTAGCTGTGTACTCCCTGCACATGGGGGAGAGTGAGACGGTCACCTCCTATTGGCAGCGGGCGGAGAACATCCTCCGTCGCTTGGGTGACTCTGCTCCACCCCCTCTGGCTGCGCTCCTGACCATCAAGTGCAATGCCACCGAAACATTTGTCGACGTCTTCGTCCATTACACCAAGGACATCCTCACCACGATGGCAGCCCAGGACACCCTCATGCCCTGGGCATACGAGCTATTTCTTATAAATGAGGAGGCTCGCCTGGAGTCGCGCATCCACCGCACAGAGGCACTCACCTCCCCTGCCATCGCCATCGCGCTTGCCGCCTCCCCCGTAGCAGCTACATCCGCCAGCTCCTCGTCACCAACGAAGAAGAAGAGCAGGAGCAAGAAAGGTAAGGGCCAACAGCACCACCCGACAGGGTCCAGTGGTGGTCGCTTGGTCTGCCACAACTGTGGCCAGCCAAGACACGGGTGGTACACGTGCCCGCTCCCGAAGGACGAGGTACACGTCATCGCCACCATGTGTTACCTGCGCAAGCACCGTCTTGCCTCTGCTGCCATAGCTTTCGCCTGCCCTACTGCCTCCACCCGGTCCGGCAGCTCCACTCCCCCGACAGCCGCACCGGTCCCGCCGTCACCAGCTCTGTAACAGCACCATCTACAGCCGTCGGAGCCTCCCTTCCATCACCGGTGCAACCCTCCTCCCTTCCGGACTCTGGCGCTATCACACCGCATTCGGTCTGAGCTCCCGGGCCCTCCGCACGTGAGCGTCAGTCAAAGTAGTTCATCGCGCTCCAGCTCGGCCTCCCTCATCCTCCGCCCCAGGGAAGTGCGAGTTTCGTCACCTCCTGCTCGCCTCCCCTACCCTGCATGACTGAGACTGAGATGCATTCGTGTCCTACTTCTTTGTCCGTTTCGCCATCTCCCGTGCCCTCCTCTCCTGTCCCTCTCTGTGACGAAGTCGCATGGCTTGATGTTTGGCAGTCTTGGTCCGTTCCCCTGTCCACCGCGTCCACGTCTCTTGTTTGTTGCCTTGTGATTGTTAGCTTTCTGGCGACTCTAGTCTAGGACCCTGCCGAGACCTAGATCATCGACTCCGGGGCCACGCATCACATGACGGCCTCTCGCGAGGCCTTCAGTATGCTTGGTCCCATTCGCGATGTGTTCGGTGTCCGGACAGGTTCCAGACAGGTGTTACCTATGCGCCACGTCAGCGTCGTTCGTTTCCACGGTCCTGCCGGGGATATCTTTGTGATCAATGTCCTCTTCGTCCCAGGTCTTGAGCTCAGCCTACTGTCCGTCACTGCCCTTGACCACATGAGCATGGACGTCCTGCACTTGCGTGGCATTGGCACTGTGTCGTTACGTCCGTCCGGTCTTGTCAATCTGCACGCCACCGCTCGTGGCAACCTCTGGCACGTGCCTCGTCTGTCCTCCCTTCCCTCCGTCCCCTCCTCGTCGGCCGCCACAGACCATGTGTTTGTCACCAGCATGCTCTCTCCGCAGCACACATGCCTCCTACACCGCCGTCTCTGCCACGTCCACTGTAGTACCCTAGATAGCATGCTCCGCACCCAGCCGGCCAAGGGCCTTGACCGGGCCTCCTTCCCCTTGTCGTGTCCCACTTAGTGCATTGATTGCGCCCAGGGCAAGATGCACCGGTCCACTTACCCTCTTTCCTCCTCCCGTGCGTCCACCCCTCTGGACTTGATCCACTCCGATGTCATGGGTCCTCTTCCTACGGAGTCTGTCGGGGAGCATAGGCGGTATGTTCTCACCCTCACTGACGACTACTCTCGCTACCGCTGGGTCTTCTGCCTTTGGCAGGAAAGCGATGTCGCTCCCACCATTCAAGACTGGCTTATTTGTGCAGAGCGCGAGTGTGGTCGCTCTCTTTGCCGCTTCTCTTCTGATCATGATGGCGAGTACATGGGAGAGACCACAACATTCCTCGCCTCTCGTGGCATCCATCATGAGACTTCGGTGCCTTACACGATAGCCCAAAATGGGGTCTCTGAGCGGTGGAACCGTACCATGGCCGACGCCGTCCGCACCATGTAAGTCGAGTCTCGCCTCTTCGACGGCTTCTACTTCAAAGCCGTAGCCTACATGACGTGGGTCTGGAACCGGATTCCCCACGGACCTCTTCCCTACCAATCTACGCCGTACCAGTGCTGGTGCGGTCAGCAGGCTGCCCTTTGCCCAACTCGCGTCTGGGGTTGTGTGGCCATTGTGTGGCTGCCTGCCCCGCAACAGGGCGGAAAGCTCGCCCCCGGAGGGTGTCCCTGCACCTTTCTCGGTATCTCCTGTCAGTCCAAATTCTAGAATTTCTGGGATCCCTCCCGGCACTACATCATCGAGGAGCACGATGCTCTCTTCTTTGAGGAGCTATTTCCCTGCGACCTCTATCGCTTCGGCTCGTCGATGTCCCTCCCGTCGTGTGGGGGAGTGGTGAGTCCGTCCTCCGTCCTGCCATTTCGAGGCGACACATCGCCTGCATTAGCAGGTCCCTCCAGGCCAGCAGCCCTAGTTGTGTCCGCTGGTCCCTGCAAGCCGACATCCCTAGTTGTGTCCGCTGGTCCCTCTGCACCGGCAGCCCTGTCTACGTCCGTTCGTCCCTCCGGGTCGGCAGCTCCGTCCGCGTCCGCTGCTCCCTCCTGGCCGGTAGTCCCGTCTACGTCCGTTGGTCCCCCCGGGCCAGCAGCCCCGTCCGCGTCCGCGGGTCCCTTTGGGCCGGTAGCCCCATCTACATCCACTAGTCCCTCCAGGCCAGCAGCCCCGTCTGCGTCCACTGGTCCCTCCGGGCCGGCAGCCCCGTCTGCGTCCACTGGTCCCTCCTAGCCGGCAGCCCCGTCTGCGTCCACTCGTCCCTCTAGGCCGGCAGCCCCGTCCGTGTCCACTGGTCCCTCTCGGCCGGCAGCTCCGCCCGCGTCCGATGGTCCCTCCAGGCCAGCAACCCCGTCCGCCTCTGCTAGCCCCTCGGACTTGCTCCTGGCTTCCCCCTCTGTGCCATCTCCTGCCCTGCTACGCTACACGCGTGGCCCCGACGGCAGCCTCCAACCCAGGCCTTTTGTGAGCGCGCAGAACGCCATACATCGCCCTCAGGCACCTCGGCCCCTCGTCGTCCCACGTGTCTCATCTACTCCCACGGTCGTGAGTGGGGATCCTGGCACCAAGGCCCTCGGCCTAACCACTTCGGCCATCATTCTACACCTCCACCTGGGCTCCTCACTCGGCTACGCCATGCTCCATCAGGAGCACCGGCAGGCCGTCACGGCCGCACTCACGGGCATCCCACCTTGGGCCCGAGATGCACACGCCCTCACAGTTCACTCCACGACATGCCCGGAGGACCCAGCCACCTTGCGCAAGACACGTGCTTCTCCCGAGGCCACGCACTGGGACGCTGCATGCACCGACGAGCTCGCTCGTATCCAACAGCACCATGTGCACGACCTTGTCGATCTTCCTCCCGGCCCGAAGGCCATCGGCGCCAAATGGGTCTTCTTGCACAACTGGAAGCCGGACGGGTCCTTGGACAAGTAGAAGGCCAGCCTCACAGCTAAGGGGTTTGCACAGGTCCATGTGGTCGAGTACGACCAGATCCTTGCCCTAGTTGGCCGGTTCTCCACTAGCCGGGTACTCTTCGGCCTGGTTTCCCAGCACGGGTGGGAGCTGCATCAGATGGATGTGAGCAACGCTTTTCTCCGTGGATCACTAGAGGACGAGGAGCTCTACATGGTGCAACCCCCAAGCTTTGACGAAGGCACTGGCTTGGTCTGGCGGTTGCGGAAGGCCCTCTATGGCCTGAAGCAATCGCCTTGGTTCTAGAACCAGGAGATTAGTCGAAAGCTTCTCCGAGGCGGCCTCCATCGCAACACTACCGACCCCGCATAGTTCATCAGCCCGCGAGGCCAAACCTTCGCAACTGTTCTGGTCTACGTCGCCGGCCTCCTCATTGCGTCGCTTGACACAGCTGTCATTCAGCGTGTCAAGGACCTACTACACACTGCCTACTAGATGAAGGACCTCGGGTCTGCCCGAGTCTTCCTCGGCATGGAGCTCGAGCATAATCGCTCCCATGGCATCATGTAAGTCCACCAGGTTGCCTACGTGTAGACTTTGTCCGCTCGCTTCGCCGAGGACCTCCCCCTCGTGCCGAGCGAATCCTCACCCATGTCATCCGATGGCCGAGTGAAGCTGAAGAACCCTGACCTTACTGTTGTGGGGGAGCCAGTTGACGTGACCACGTATCCGCGAGTCATTGGGTCACTGATGTTCCTGGCGACGACGACGCGTCCAGACATTGTGTTTGCCGTCAACCTCTTGGCTCGGTTCTCCCATGAGCCGTGTCACTTCCACTTCAAGGCCGCAATCCGAGTAATGTGCTATGTCGTCTTGACTCCACGGTGATGTCTCATGTTCCTTCGACAGCTGTCTGTTGTCGTGGTGGGCTGCACCGACAATGACTGGGCCGGTAGTTCAGACGGTAAGAGCCGCACTAACTGGACTTTCTAGTTGGTGGTACGGTTGTGTCCTGGCGTAGTCGTAAGCACGGGTGCATTGCACGCAGCACTACTAAGGCTGAGTACGTAGCCCTTGGCTCACGCGCATGTGAGAGCGTGTGGTTACGTCCTCTGTTGTCCGAGTTGCGTCAGTCCGTCGCGTCCATCACGTTGCACTGTGACAATGAGAGTGCCATGGCCATCGCCGACAATGACGGCGTGCATCACACATACACAAAGCACATCAATGTTGTGTATCACTATGTGAGTTAGTTGTTGCATGATGGCAGCATCAGCATCGTGTAGGTTGAGACAGCACGGCAGTTGGCTAACTTCTTGACCAAGGCACTGAAGCGCGACTCGTTCAAGAAGGTTGTGAGTGCGGTCGGTGTGCGTTCGCGAGCTACACCCTCTGTCCCTGCCTGTGTCACTGCCTGTCGTGGGGGAATCTGTTTGTCTGTGGATGTCTCTCTGCCCGCCCATGTGCACAGTGTCTGTGAGTCATGGGGGAATGTTGGTTTTTGCACATCTCGCATGTGCTCTGTTGTGTCCTCACGGCTTGTGTACATCGGCGTACAGATGACTTACAGCGAGACGCGACGCTGCTGGAGCGTCATCCAGTGGAGCCGACGCACTCCGAGGTCTGCACATGTTTTGCTGGAGCATCTTTCCCAGACGCATGACGTGCTCAGCTCCATCGGCGGGCCTCCTCAACAGTCATGTCGCTGGCGGTCACTGCCTCCGCAGACACTGCCTATGCATGTCTTGTGCCAAATTTGACTACACGGTGAAATTTTCAGCATCATGCTCTGTTTAGGGTCCGAGTTTCAGGTCATTCGGGCACCGTTGCGGCCGGGCTCATTCTAGCCTAGACGCTGCTGGGTTTAGGCAGCCATGACTCCTTGCTCCTATCTTTCTTGGTGATTCTGACCGTACGACTGTGTTCGCAGCGTAGGTCTTTTGGTATGTTCCAGTTTTCAAGGAAAACGGAGGACGCCCGGGTTTCAGGTCGTTGGCTGTCTGGCAGGGCTCAACAACAAAACCCTTCGTGCCAGAAAATAGGTCATTTTTTTATGGACGGAGTAGTAATATACCCATCGTTTTGCCAGATAAAGTTGCGGTGTCCATAGTAAAAAACGAACTGACGGCGGTGTCCATAGTGGAAAACGGGAAGACGACGCTGTCCATAGTCGAAAACGACATGACAGCAGTGCCCATGTTTTTCGTCGTGCGAGCAAAAACGGGCACGGCTGATATATATTTCATGTATACAACACATTTGACATGGTTTTTGACTTCGAGCTTCGTCCGTCATTGCGAGCTCGCAGGAGGAGTTTCATGGCAAAACCTCCCTACGAGTTCGCGATGACCGTGCCAAACCCCCCATCTACACTAGGGGGTTTGTCATAGGTTTGGGGGGTTTTCAGGATGCGGCGCACGCTGGGCATCTGCCGGGCCCTGCTACCACGGGGCCCGGCAGATGCCCGGGCAAGAAAAAACATAATACCCAAACTCCCACTGTAACTAGGGGGTTTGCCTGTTATTGGGGGGGAGGGGGGGGGGGGT
>SZWC01042517.1:0-10251 GCA_023375785.1 Penium margaritaceum
CACGCACACACACACACACACACACACACACACACACACACACACACACACACACACACACACGCGTGCACACACGCACGCACACACACATCATCATCATCACTGCAAGTGATGAATCTGGATTAGAGCTCTCGTGTGCAAAGTCGTGACACATTATAGAGCGCACATTGGTGGGAACTGTTGGTTTTCGTGCATCTCTCATTGTCCTTTGTTGTGTCCTCCCGGCTTTTTTACATTGGCCTACAGATGACTGAGGGCAACACTCGACACTGCTGGAGAGTCGCTCGGTGGAGCCGACGCACGCTGAGGCCCACTCACCGTTCGCTGGAGCCTCCTCCCTCCGGCGACGCGCTCACTGCCATCGGCAGGCCTCCTCGGCGGTCGGGCCGCCGGCGGTCACTGCCACTGCAGATGCTGTTTACATGCACCCAACGCTGTTTCTGGCTGTGGCATTGCGTCTGCAGCATCATGCTGTGCCTAGGGTCCATGTCTCTTGCTGTGTGGCCCTGTTTGGCATCACTGACTGTTGTAGGCACTACCCGGGTTCGGGCAGCTGTAACTCTTTGTTCCTATTTTTTCTAGCTGATTCTGACCGGACGACTGCGTTCGCAGTGTCGGTATTATGGTATGGCCAAGTTTTCAGGCAAAACGAACGACGCCCGGGTTTTGGGTTGTTGGGCGTCTGGCAGGGCTCACCGAGAAAACCCTGCCTGCCAGAAAATAGGTCTAGGACTATTTTCTGATTGGCTGGTTACCTGAGTAACAAGTTCTACACTAGTGGGGGGGGAGCTAGAACTTGGAGGGGTCTCCCATTGTTGCTCATTCTTCATTCCTAATCAGTTACTTTCAGTTTCTAGCTGCTTTCTGGCGCTAGCATTGGCGCGCGCACTTCTGAGTAACAAACCCAGAGCTTCCAGACTTCATCTCTAAAGCAGCAGATTGAGGGGGCAGCAGACTTAAGCAACGAGCGTGGAAGCCCACATGTTGCATCAACAACGCTGTTGCCCCAACCTGCTACCTAGCATTTCTGTCTTGGTATCAGAGCCAGAGCGTAGCAGCAGCAGCAGAAGACTGACGTACACGTGCCAGACAACGCCGGCGGACCTCCATACGCGTCAGTGCAGGGGATTCTGACGCCGCCTGGTAGCGGCGTCAGAATTTTTCCCACGGCCACTGGGCCAGGGGAAATGCTGCCGGTCAGTGCTGCCGGGAAAAATCCGGCAGCACTGACCCCCAAGCTTGACGCGAGGAGGTGAGCAGCAGGACACGTCAGGCGCTTGCTGGAGACGACGCACGCGACGACGTCATCCAGGTGTGACTGACAGCAGCAGCCAGCAGCAATAGCAGTAGCTTGCAGCGGCAGCAAGCAGTGGCAGCAGCAGCCAGCAGCAGCAGCTGGCAGCAGCAGCAGCTCGTAGCAGCAGCAGCAGCCCGCAACAGCAGCAGCGAGCAGCAGCCGACAGCAGCAGCAGCTCGCAGTAGCAGCAGCCGGCGGCAGCAGCAGCAACAGCAGCGGCTGCAGCCGCAGCCAGCAGCAGCAGCAGCAGCCGTAGCTGCCTGCGGCCCGCTGCTCGCTGTGAGCATCGAGCTGCTGGCAGCGAGCTCGATGCTCGCAGCGAGCAGCGAGCTCGCTGCTCGCGGCTCGTCGCTCGCAGTGAGCAGCGAGCTCGCAGCGACCAGCAAGAAGAAAAGAGAAGAAAAAACACAAAGCAGTAGCCCTGCATACACCGCAGTAGCCTGTGCTGACGTCAGCCATCCTCCACTGATGTCAGTGCTGACATCAGCAGCACACAAAAGAGACAAAAACAGAAGAAAAAAAGGGGGGCAGAGAGGCACCATAAGCCAGTGGCTTATGGTGCCTCTCTCCGACGATTCTCCGATGGCCCATTGGAGAAATCGTCGGTGGCTGACTGACAATAGGTCGCGTAGTCCCTGGCGTCCTCCCACTCGTTGTATTCTGCCAGGTCATATTCCTCACCAGGGTAATACCCCAGAGCGTTGCGGCGAACCCTTGACCACACCTCCGACTCCGTCCTCTCCTCGTTGTGATTTCGTTGTCGATGCGGTCACACTCACGCGCGGCCATGTGCGAAGTGGGGATGGGCTCCGTTTCAGGAGGAGAAGCTAGTTCGCTGAGTATTTGGCTGCCTTGCAAGGTAGCCACACAACAGCGAGGTGGGCGACCGAGTGTGGTTTTGCTGCTGTTGTGGCCGCAGCACCGCCAAAGTGTACGGGTTTGGACAGCAACAAGGAATGCTGTTGCTGCTGCCGTAACCACTGGGGAGAGGTGTGCGGGGAGTTGGTAGAGGCGTGGTTGCTGTGACTGTAGCACGGACGAAGCGGACGGGTGCAAACGGCAACAAGGAGTGCTGCTACCGTTGCCACAACCACGGTGGAAGCGTGCACGGGCAGTGGGAAGAGACACTGCTGCTGTGGCCGCAGCACGGCAGAAGCAGACAGATGTGGACAGCAGCCGAAAATGTTGCTGCAGTTGCCATAACCATGGCAGAGATGTGTGCGAGCAATTGGAAGAAACACACTACTACAGTGGCCGCAGCATGGCCGAAGCGGACACGTGCGGCAATGGCAAATGCTGCTTCTACTTCGTAGGCATGACTGAGGTGCGCACTGGTAGCTTCAAAACATGCGGCTGCGATGGCCGTAGCTTGGCCGATGCGGACATGTGCAGCAGCGGTGAAGGCCGCTGCTGTGTCATAACAATGGTTGAGATGCACGCTGGTTGCCACGTGAGATGCGGGAGCGAGGAGTGACGCTGCGGTGGCTGCAGCATGGTCGAGAGTAGGCGGACGTCGGTCGGAAGGGCTGCTGCCATTGATGTAGCCGAGTCGAGCACGGGAGCGAGTGACTGCGTGGAGCGTGGCCGCAATGGCAGTGGCCGTGTGCGGCTACTGTAGTAGGTGCTGCTGCAGTGGCCGGAGCCACGGCCTAAACACGTGAATGGCTTGCGCGGGATCACCAGACATGTAGATGTGACCCGAAGAGGCCTCAGGAATGTCGCTAGGAATAGTGCTTTCCTCCTGCTCTGATACCAGTAGGTAGTTGCGATTGCTATGATGAGCAAGCAAGCAAGCAAACAAGCAGGTGGAGAGAGCGACACCATGGATCGGGGCAAGCTCACGTTGTGCAAGAATGGCAAGAAGACAAGTAGTGAGTAAGGAGCGAGCGAAGTGATAAGTGCCAGTTGACCGGGCCACCCACGCGAGGCTCTCGACGTGAGGCTTGGACGCCACCCATGGATTGAACCTGAAATTGGAGCGAGCGAGCTCCAGGCGGTTTCTCACACGCGGGTATAAACCGGACGTGCGGTCTCGAGGCATCAGCACCTGGGCCCAATGAGTTAAAAGCATGCAAATGAGCAAAACTCCACCACATCGACCATGAGCATATGTGGTGCATTGACTCCCATAAATTTGTGTCCCATTCTATTGCAGTCAAGCTCCCCACGAGACTGGTGTTGGTGCCACGGCCACCACTTGACAGCTTGATGGTGTTGCAGACAGAAATGCTAGGCAGCAGGTTGTGGCAGCAGCGTTGTTGATGCAGCGTGCGGGCCTCCACGCTCGTTGCTTAAGTCTGCTGCCCCCTCAATCTGCTGCTCTAGAGACAAGTCTGGAAGCTCTGGGTTTGTTACTCAGAAGTGCGCGCGCCAGTGTTAGCGCCAGAAAGCAACTGGAAACTGAAAGTAACTGATTAGGAATGAAGAATGAGCAACAATGGGAGACCCCTCCAAGTTCTAGCTCCCCCCCACTTGTGTAGAACTTGTTACTCAGCTAACCAGCCAATCAGGAAATAGTCCTAGACCTATTTTCTGGCAGGCAGGGTTTTCTCGGTGAGCCTTGCCAGACGCCCGACAGCCCAAAACCCGGGCGTCGTCCGTTTTGCCTGAAAACTTGACCATACCATAATACCAATGCTACGAACGCAGTCGTGCGGTCAGAATCAGCTAGAAAAATAGCAGAAAAGAGTTACGGCTGCCCGAACCCGGGTAGTGCCTATGACAGTTAGTGATGCCAAACAGGGCCACACAGCAAGAAACATGGACCCTAGGCACAGCATGATGCTGCAGACGTAATGCCACAACCAGAAACAACACTGGGTGCATGTAAACAGCATCTATAGTGGCAGTGACCGCCGGCGACCCGATCCCCGAGGAGGCCTGCCGATTGAGCTAAGCGTGTCGCCGGAGGGAGGAGGCTCCAGCGAACGGTGAGTGGGCCTCAGCATGCGTCGACTCCACCGAGCAACGCTCCAGCAGCGTCGAGTCTCGCCGTCAGTCATCTGCACGCCAATGTACACAAGCCGGGAGGACAGAACATAGTACAATGAGAGATGCACGAAAACCAACACTCCCCCATGACTCACAGGCATAGTGCACATGTGCGGGCAGAGACACAGTCAACGACCAGACTCCCCTAGGTCACGCAGAAACGCAGGCAGGGACAGAGAGAGCCACTCACGGACGCGCACCGACCGAACTCACAGCCTTCTTGAACGAGTCGCGCTTCAGTTTCTTGGTCAAGAAGTCAGCCAATTGCCGTGCTGTCTCAACCCACAAGATGTTGATGCTGACGTCATGCAACAACAAACGTACAAAGTGATACTCAACGTTGATGTGCTTTGTGCGTGTGTGATGCACGCCGTTATTGTCGGCGATGGGCATGGCCCTCTCATTGTCACAATGGAACGTGATGGATGCGATAGACTGACGCAACTCGGACAACAGACGACGCAACCACACACTCTCACACGCACCTGAGCCAAGAGCAACGTACTCAGCCTCAGCAGTGTTGGGTGCAATGCACCCTTCCTTGCCACTGCGCCAGGACATAGCTGTGTCGCCAATCAGAAAGATCCAGCCTGTGCGACTCTTATCATCCGGACTGTTGGCCCAGTCACTGTCAGTGTAGCCTACCGCGACAAAAAACGGTTGGTGGTGGAACATGAGACCTCGCCGAGGAGTCGAGACGACATAGCGCAATACTCGGATCGCGGCCTTGTAGTGGAGGTGACGCGACTCCTGAGAAAACTGGGCCAGGAGGTTGAAAGCGAATGCGATGTCTGGGCGCGTCGTCATCGCCAAGAACATCAGTGACCCGATGACTCGCACGTACGTGGTCACGTCAACTGGCTCCCCCACAACAGCTGGGTCAGGACTCTTCAGCTTCACCTGGCCATCAGGTGACATGGGTGAAGATGCGCTCGTCACGAGTGGCAGGTCCTCCGCAAATCGGGTGGACAGAGCCTACACATAGGCAGCTTGGTGGATGTGCAGGACACACTGGGAGCGATCATGCTCGAGATCCATGCCCAAGAAGACTCGGGCAGATCCGAGATCCTTCATCTGGTAGGCGGCGTGCAGCAAGTCCTTGACACGCTGGATGGCAGCCGTGTCTGGTGATGCGACGAGGAGATCGTCGACGTAAACCAGAACAGCAACAAAATTCTGGCCTCACGGACTGACAAACATTGCGGGGTCAGCGATGCTGCGCTGGAGCCCGCCGCGAAGGAGCGTGCTGCTGATCTCTTGGTTCCAGCACCGAGGCGACTGCTTCAGGCCATAGAGGGCCTTTCGCAGCCGCCAGAATGTCCCAGTACCATCGAAGCTTGGGGGCTGCACCATGTAGAGCTCCTCACCCTCCAATGAGCCATGGAGAAAAACGTTGCTCACGTCCATTTGATGCAGCTCCCAACCATGCAAGACAACCAGACTGAAGAGCGCCCGACTAGTGGAGAACCGGCCAACTGGGGCAAAGATCTGGTCGTAATCGACCCCAGGGATCTGGGCAAACCCCTTGGCTGTGAGGCGGGCCTTGTACTTGTCCAAGGACCCGTCGGGTTTCCACTTGCGCCGAAAGACCCACTTGGCGCCGATGGCCTTCCGACCTGGAGGAAGGTCGACGAGGTCGTATACGTGGTGCTGCCAGATGACAGCGAGCTCATCGGCGCAGGCAGCGTCCTAGTGTGCGGCCTCAGGAGAGGCTCGTGCCTCGCGCAAGGTGGTTGGATCCTCCGGGCGTGCAGTGGAGCAGACTAAGAGAGTGTGTGCATCAAGAGCTCGAGGTGGAATGCGCACGAGTGCAGCCACGACAATGTGCCGATGTTCGTGATGAAGCATGGCAGAGCCCAGTGTGGAGCCCGCGTGAAGGTCTACAATAATAGCCGAGGTGGTCTGGCCGAGGGCCTTGGTGCCAGGATTCCCACTCACGACCGTGGGAGTGGAGAAGACATGTGGAGCCACACGGGGCCGAGGTGTCACGGAGCGCGGTGCCACGGTGTGCGCGCTCACCGACGGCCTGGGTCGGAGGCTGCCGCCTGGGCCACGTGTGTAGCATGGCAGGGCAAGAGATGGCACTGAGTCCGACGGGCCAACGGAGGCGGATGGGGCTTCTAGCCCGGAGGGGCCAGTGGATGCAGCCGGGGCTGCCGGCCCGGAAAGGCCAGTGGACGCTACTGGGACTGTTGGCCAGGAGGGGCCAGTGGACGCGACTGGGGCTGCTGGCCCTGAGGGGCCAGTGGACGCGACTGGGACTGCTGGCCCACAGGGGCCAGTGGACGCGACTGTGGCTGCCGGCCCGGAGGGGCCAGTGGACGCGACAGGGGTTGCCAGCCCAGAGGGGCCAATGGACGCGACTAGGGTTGTCGGCCCGGAGGGGCCAGCGGACGCGAGGCTGCCGGTCAAGTGCAGTGAAGAGTCAAGAGCACGGACTCGGTGTGAAGAGTTTCCATGACGTCAGAATGGACCAGGTCGAGTGGGGCGGATGCACGGGAGGAAGACAAAGGATATGTGGACCGGTGCATCTTGCCCTGAGTACAATCAATGCACTCTGTGGGACACGGGAGAGACCCAAAAGTCTCCGGGTCAAGGCCCTTGGCCGGCTGAGTACGGAGCATGCTATGTACGATAACATAGTGGACGTGGCAAAGGCGGCGGTGCAAGAAGCGGGTGTACTGAGGAGAGGGTGTGCTGGTGACAAACACATGACCTATGGCGGCCGACGGAGAGGAGCCTGAAGGAGAGGAGGACAGACGAGGGACATGCCACAGGTTTCCACAGGCGGTGGCGTGTAGTACGACAAGACTAACGGACGCAATGACATAGTGCCAACACCACGCGAGTGCACAACATCCATGCTCATGCGGTCAAGGGCAGTGACGGACAGGAGGCTGAGGTCGAGACCTGGGACGAAAAGGACATCGATCAGAAAGACATCACCGGCAGGACCACGGAAACGAACGACACCGACACGGCGGACAAACAACACCTGTCCGGAGCCCGTCTGGACACCGGAGACATCGCCAACAGGACCGAGCATGCTAAAGGCCTCTCGGGAGACCATCATGTGATGCGTGGCCCCGGACTCGATGATCCAGGTCTCAGCAGGGTCCTGGACCGGGGTCGCCAGATCGCTAACGGTCACATGGTAGCAAGCAAGAGACGCGGACGCGGTGGAGGGGGGCGCAAACCGGGACTGCGAGTCATCAAGCCACGCAACGTCATCATGGAGGGGGGAGAGGAGACCATAGGAGACGACGAGACAGACGAGGAAACGGGACATGACCGTAGCTTAGTCTCAGTCATGCAGGGCTGGGCAGGAGAGCAGGAAGTGACTCAACTCGCACTTCCTTGGGGGGGACGGCGAGGCAGGCCGAGCTGGAGCGCGATAAACTGCTCCAGCTGACGCTCGCGAGAGGACGGTCTGGGAGTATAGACCGAGTGCAGAGTGACGACACCGGAGCCCGGGTAGGAGGATGGCTGTGCCGGTGAAGGAAACGGAGGCGCCGACGGCTGCAGATGGTACTGCTACGGCGCGGGTGGCTGCTGGACTGGCGGAGCTGTGGGAGTGGTGGAGCTGCTGGACGAGGCCAAGGCATCAGGGCCGGTGGCAGCTACGCCGGCGGAGGAGAGACGACGCTCCCGATAGTGATGCATGGTGGCGATGACGCGCGCCTCATCCGTCGGGAGAGGGCAGGTGTACCACCCGTGCCCGGGCTACCCACAGTTGTGGCAGACCGAGCCACCACCGCTGGACCCGGTCGACGGCTGCTGCTGCTACTGCGGTGGACCCTTGCCTTTCTTGTTCCGGCGCTTCTTCTTCCCCGAAGATGATGAGGTAGTTGTGGCGGGAGAAGCGACGGCCACGGAGGCGACGACGGGGGAGGTGAGAGCCTCCGTGCGCTGGAGTCGGGACTCCATACGAGCTTCCTCAATCCAAAGGAAGAGCTCGTGAGGGTGCCCTGGGCTGCCATGGTGGAGAGGACGTCGTGGGAGTAGTGCATGAAGACGTCCACGTACGCGTCGGTGTCGCCGCGCTTGATGGTGAAGAGTGCGGCCAGAGGGGGTGGGGCAGAGGTGCCGAGACGACGAAGGATGTCCTCCGCCCGCTGCCAGTAGGCGGTGATCGTCTCGGTCTCCCCCATGTGCAGGGAGTTAAACTCCCGCAGCAGACAGCTGGTCTCAACCTTGCTGGATAGGCGATGGGGACGAGTAAGGACGTGCCACGCGGCTGCAGGGTCTAGGGTGGCGCCGGCGGTGAAGTCGCCGAGGAAAGGCTCTACGGCCAGGCGGGAAACCAGAGGGGCGACAGGGACGAGGGCACGTGCAGCGCGACCAACGTCATACAACTGGTCGGCCTGGGTGGGGTCATAAGGGAGGATGTAGTATGCCCACAGGCCCTCACCCTGCGCCTAGATCTGGAAGCTGAGCTCCCAGCTCCGGAACTGCTCGCCGGCCTGAACCGGGGGAGGCGGCGTCTCAAAGTCCTTCTGCTTGCGGCCAGCACCCAGAGTGGGGCCAAGGACGGAGGTCATCGTCTGCCGCTGGCGCTGAGTCTGCTGCTGCGCTAGGTAATGCGTGGCGGCGGACACAGCGGGGCTGGCGTGCCCTGGAGAAATAGATGGCGGTAGCGTACTAGTGGCAGCGTGGGAGGCCAATGGCTGCAGCGCTGCAAGCTACTGCGTTTAGGCGGCGAGCTGTTGCTGAAGAGCAGCCAGGGGGTCAGGGTTACCGGGGTTGCTGCCAACGACACCAGAGGGCTGCTACTGCTACTGTCGCTGCTACTGCTGCTGCTGTTGCTACTACTGCTGCTGCTGCTGCTGCAGCAGCAGCTGCTGCAAGAAAGGGGGGCTGGGGGTCCCCCCAGCAGAGGAGGACCCCTCCTCTGTTAGTCATAGTGGTGGCCTTGCTATATAGTTTTTGGAGTTGGGCCAGGCAGGAGTATGTGCACTGCGGCAGCAATGCTATTGTTGTAAGTCATTCATCCTTGGCACTCTTATGATACACCACGTGGCAAATGCCACGTAATGTTCTATTCTTTTTCTTCTAGCTTTGCGGACAGAGCACTAGGACGCGGACACAAGCACTCTTGTTTCTCTCAGGCCACACTCGATCCGTGAGGCACCACTCTTCGTTTGTGCCTCCGATTGCACGAGGCCAGGAAGTGAGGCCTTTTTCTTTCTCGTCGCAGTCGCTTGCGCACAACGGAGCAAGGTAGTCATCGGGTCAGCCCATCAGCGTTGGATTGTCCGATCGCACGGTCAGTAAAAACAAAGCCTGCAGAGAGAAAACCTTCTGTCCAACTTCATCTTCATCTTCATTTATGTTCATCTTTAAGAGCAAAGCTATATGCGTCTATTACGATGACATCTGTGTACATAGAAATATGTTAACGGTCGTTCGATTCACTGATCCGTCGGCCCACTTGTTTTCGTCAAGAACATGGCTAAATATTTCTACAAAAAACCAATCGCAAGAACGTAACTTTAGAGGTGCAAAACAAAAGTCACGAATTGTTTGCCTATGAAACAGCACGCGTTATGCGACCTCACACGTATGTGACAAGTTTCCGAACGTACTAAAGAGGTTAGACGTTAGGCCCAGCCTGAAAGCGCACTGCCGGATCATCCGGGCCTGACTGACACTCGCGCGGCCATGCAAATGGTCAAAGGCTGACCATCGAACACTCGCATGGCATCAGCCAGAAATGACGGCCTGTGATGTCGCAGACTTGCACAGCACGTCAGTGTCAGGCTACACACGTGTCGTGCGAGTGCCAGCTCGCCGAAACGTGGAGCATGCATCATGGGGAACCAGTTTGACGAACGGCGACCTGAAGTTCCGAAGTTTCGAAACTTCAGATCCTAGATCACCACTCGGAGATCTCATCAGCGGACATGAACCCCGAGGTCACACTATTTTCTTTTCCATCCCCCCCCCCCCCCCCCCCCCCCCCC
>SZWC01042529.1:0-10245 GCA_023375785.1 Penium margaritaceum
GCGGCAGAAGCAGGGACAGCAGCCGCAGGGAGGGCGGGGCGGGAGATGGGGAAAAGAGCAGAGAGGAGAGGAAGGAGGAGGATGAGGTAGAGAGGGAGTGGGTTGAGGGGCCGGAGGGGCGGTGAGGCTGTGCGGACGCCATGGCGGAAGACACGGTTCGAGGAGGACGTGGGGGCGGCTTTCTCCCGAGCCCACCAAACGAGCGCCCTCCAACCCTTGACCGACAGTTTGTGGATCAGATACGCATTCTACTCAGGGCGATATATCCGGTGTATCCACGTGCCCGAAGGACTGACCCTTAAATGTCTACGAGCGGTATTGTACATCCGCCATATCCAGGACTTGGGAAAAAGGAGTGAGGTATCCGGCATCCTTGCCATGTTCGATCAGCGATATGCATTGCTGGTCGAGCATAGCAAGGAGGGTCATGTAACATTGCTCGATTGTGACCCTCTCTCCCTCACAAGATCGCGATCGAGCAACGACCATTTTCTTTGGGTTACATAGCAACCTATTGTTATCGGTTCATGGACCTATTCTTGGAACATCCGCCAACTTGCGATCTATGATTTCTACGTACTAACTTTGATTCTCTCACACGCTCCGGACTAGTCAACAAGACGAACTCATTCCCGCATTGTTCTCCGAACACGAGATGAGCAAGCGAGGAACCAACTTGTGCACACTCCAAGATAGCTAAGGCTACATATCCAGCTTCAACTCACAGTTTACCAAAGTTAAGAATGTTGGATACATGTTATAAAGAAGAAGGAAATCTAACGAAGGAATAAAAAGTATAGATAATTGTATAAAAATTACTTGCTTTATTGAAATTACAATTGGTGGTCACCAACAAAGTTGTTGGAATGAGGCAATAACTGCACAGGATAGCACCCTCAGCACTGCGCAGTCGATTTCACTTCCAGAGCAGTCCACGCGTGAAGCTACGGATTCTACCGTGGTTCACCAGGAGTTTTCCTCTAGGGAATTTTCTACAGTACAGGCTAGAACATTCTTGCTTTTCACTCCTCAAGGGCATGCTCAAGCCGTAGACGTGTACAAATGATTTGGTGTGTCAAAGAAAGGGGGGACTTCCTCAGCCAACTCGCTGGAGTCATTTCCAAGGTTTGACAACTTGGTAACTGCCTCGTACGAGGCAATTTTCGAGAGTAGGAAGCCTGCAAGGTTTGTGTGAGCCATTGTATAGGCATGAACGCAGTCGCCTGGCTCACATGTGACCTCGTGGAAGATTTACAGCATCATCATCGTCTCTTCAAATTCTAGACGACATATCAATGCATCAATGTTTGGGACCGTTTGGATCGCTTCAGTGGAGCAGCCTGGACCGCCAAGACGGCTACCAGCGAGAGCAGCAGTATAAAAGGGAGCATTAGTTGTGGCTCTAGAAACCAATTCCAGTCTCCCCCACTCCATTATATCATTATCAACCACTTTGTGCGTCTGCGAGGCACTTGGTCTGTATACCGGACTTAGGACCCGGTGATGCTCAAGTTTCCTTGTAGGTTCCCTCTGACAACCTCGTGCCTCTGGCGAAAGTGCGCCAGCGTGGAAAGGAGGTTTCCAAACATCCTCAAGGCCTGTCAACCGGAAGACGGTTGACACGCAAAGACTCTTCCTACAAGGCTGGATGCCTAGAAAGACGATGCGCCTAATTGAGGCCAGGCTCTGTCACGGTTCTATTGCTGAGCTGTTCATAGGCTATTGCTGAGCTTGTAGATAGCATTTTTTTACTTTGCATGCCTGCAATGAAATCAGAGCTTTTGCATTCATTTCTCAGCAGTTGTACAAACGTTGCATGGCACACCAAAGGTCCTGGCACGACAGCAATGCCAACCATGCCTTATCTGTGGTCATGCAAAACTCCAACATGGTATCAGAGCTTCTGCCTTCATTTCTCAGCAGTTGTACAACCATTGCTTGGTACACCAAAGGTCAGAGCACGACAACAAGGCCAACCAAGCCCTTTGTTCTGGCCGTGCAGAATTCCAACATGGTATCAGAGCAATCAGGCTCGTACAACTAGCAAGCACAGCAGCTACAGCCAAGTGTTGCTGGAAGAGTCCTCCACATTCACACATCAACATGAGAGAGAGGAGGGATGCACGAGTCACTGATTGTGCACAAGGCATGAGGACTGAGAAGTCTCTATGAGTTTCAAGGAGCCTTAGCATCTGAGGGAAAGTTCTCTCCCGCTTGATGATCAATATGTCTTGCATGGCTTGTGCATGGGTCAAGTGCAGGGACACCATGTTGCAAACCATGCACAACGCCAAGCAGTATAGGCAATATGCTTGGAAGAGGACGTGCAGTAGAAGGCGCAACAAGAACAATGGGCACGACAAGTTATGGATCAGGAAACGGAGGTATTGAGGAAGCAACTTGGAGCTCAAAAGCTCCTTTGACAGCAAGAGCAGCTCACACATGCTGCTCAAGCACCACATATGCAGCAGTTGTAGCACTCATGTGCAGATTCAGCAACACAGAATGCATAGATAAAACAATAACTAGCTCTGTTTCAACATCATCAGCAGATGCATCAACGAATGATGCAGCAACAACAGCAACTGCAACAGCAACAACATTCAATGTAGTGGCAACAATTGTCACAAGCATCGCCTGGTCATGTGCCTTATGGAAGTCCTCCACCAGTTGTGCAACCAGCTTTCTCCCAACAAATGCAGTCTGGAGTAGCTGCAAACGGAGGTGTACCGCAGCCGTTCCTGGCGCATTCTCAAGGGATGCCAAAGGTGCCACCATTGGCATCACACCACCAGGCTCAATCGACTCCTATGCCACAAGCCTACGGGGCTCAGCCTAAAGTAGATGCAAGAATGGCTCAAGGTTAGCTGTTCCCAACTGTGCCCATGCAGCACTATCCTGTGCCTACCCAACCATTGGTAGGAAAAAGAATCTTGTTTCAACGTGTAAAGATCACAGTGCCTGTGGCAGCAGCATTCTTGTAGCTACACAAGATCAAGGTTGACAATTTCAACACATAGTACTTCCCACACTGGACGTACAAGTTCAAACAGGTCGCTCAGATTTATTGCCTAAGGGAGTTCTCTAACGTGCACTACTCACCGCCATCATTGGGACCATCACCACAAGCGGTGGCAGAGTTCAACTACTTCACCAAGGCTGCGTACATGGTACTAGATAACCAAGTGACTCCTCACATCCAACAAGCAATCAAGATGTTTGAGGGATCGAGCGAACGTGCTCATCATGCTTGGTCCTACTTGCTACGGACCTACACGTCAGGGGACTCCACCTTCAAGTCTCACCTCCTGACAGATTTTTCCCACATCATCCTCAATAGCTTCACAAGCATTGAGGACTACATCAACAAATCCAAGTCACTAAGCGACCAGCTTGCGGTGACTGATGCTCCTATTTTGGAGCCGGTCTTTGTGACCTTCCTTCATAAGGGATTGACCGGTGGCAGGGAGGAAGTGAGATTCTTGCTTAATTTCAAGGAGGATGCTGAATTGATAGAGGCATCTATGTAAGATGTTGATATAAGAGAGTCATTGCAAGCTTGCAAAGGAAAAGCTACATCTTTTTTCCTATCCAACGTCCCCAGCAGCTTGCACTACCCTGTTTTCTTACATGAAATCAAATAACTCCATCATGAACTCATCTCCTGAACCTGAGAGGAATCAAACATTGTCATCTACACCCTTAGAAAACTCCAATGACAAGCATACCAAATCTGAGCTTGTGCAGAAGTGCCGGTACTACAAGCAACCTGGAAACATCAGGTTACATTGTAAGAAGCGGCTAAGGGGTAAGGAGTCTCCAAGGAGGCAAGAGAGTGAGGAGGAGCAGTTGAATGCTTTGGATGGTGGAGAGGAGGAGAGTGATGAAGAAGATGAGGAGACTCAACAGAAGGTGAAGGTTAGAGTAGAAAAGAAGCAGTTTGACTTCTCAGGATCTGTATTCCATGTCTCCGAAGTTCCAAGTAATGAGCGAATCTAGTCAAAAAAATTGTGGTACCTGGACCGTGGGTGCACGTCACACGTTTTGTTTGAGAGATCCTGCCTCCAACACCTTTACTGTAGGAAAAAGGGCTCCGTTACCATAAAGAAAACTGGTATGTGCCAAGGAAAGGCAAAGGGAAGATGTCGCTGACGGGGTACAACAGAGCTTAAGTGTGCTTTGGCAACGTGCCGTTTATCCCTGAAATTTCTTTCAACATCCTATCGCTTGGAGAGTTTTAAATCGGTGAGCGCATTTGTCAGCAACGGGGAGCGGATCTTTCTGAAAAGCAGTGAAGGTGAAACCTTGGTTAAAGGGCACCTCTCCTCCAAAGGCATGATAAGCCTCGACCTAAGCTGAATGGCTCGAAATTACCCCGGCTCTTCGTTTGCTACTATAAATCCACATAGAGTGCACGACTTCCTGGGATACACGCTACATCATTGCGGCAGCCGACAGAATGGATTCACCTTATCCAAGGCGTACGAAGGCTCTGGAAAAGAACCTGTGGTTAATGGCAAGCTTGCCATTGGTGCAATCTGTTTTTTGGTGCACAACAAGGTAACTTTGGGCCATGCAACAGAGAGGGGGAGCACGAGAGCTGCTTTGGGAGGGCCTAAAATGATTCTCTTGACTTCAAAGTGCAAATCTAACACTTAGATTGATTCCTCTAAGAATGGATAGCTTCGCGGCAGTGGGAAAGATAATTCCTACTTTGACTACGAGAAGAGGACAAACAATAACAAGATCGTCGACAATGCCACTTTCCTCTCCATACAATTGTCAATTCTCTGCATGGCGGTGGTGTCGGAAAAATGTTGCTTCAACCTGCAAGAGGAGTGGCAGGGCAGTGCGAAGCACAAACTTCTCCAAAATCCTCAACAACAGTCTTCAGTAGCTGTTGGAGATGTTTTTACAAATTTCGAGGAGCAAAGAGTTTCGTCGGAAATAATTGTACACTGTTTTTGACCACTTCTGTCATGCGGTGATGCCGAAAAACTTATGCCGACTTCAGCTGTTTGTTGCTGATTGCGAGAATGAGGGCAAGTAAGAGCCAAAGCCAAGTTTTGCGTTTGGAACAAGTTCCATCAAGGATTTTGAGAATGGCTCTGGCTTTTGCGAGCGCCGGTCACCACGAGAGGAGCTCGCTCGCAATCGCAAGCGGCTCTTTGCTACCCTTAAACACAAACTGCTAAGGTCGCAATTCAGCGTAAGCTGACACAGCAACTGGCACTACAGGACGAAAGCGAAACCAGACAGCCCTGCAACAAGATAGAGTGCAACTATTGGCAAACTGCTGACCGGCAAAGAACAAAAAAGAGTTGATTGCCAAACAGCGGAGGACAGATGGCAGACGCAGGAGAAAGGGCTTTAGTTGTCGACATCGCTGAAGGAGGCGTCTCTTGTCGGGGACTGACGAAGGCAGGGTGCCATCCGCGACTGTACCACCACTGTTTGAGAAAGAAAGGACAGAGCAGAAGGCTGAGTAGTGAGCAATGGCAGGCTCCAACGCAAATACTCCGGGAAACCGTTCAGGCCACCTTTTACACTCTACCGGTGAGTTGGGAGCGCGACAGGAGAGCTAAGGAGCAAGTTTTGAATCCAAAAAAACTTCTCCTTCACACACGAAGACAAGAAATTGAGGGGGAGCACACCCCTTGACTTCCAAAGCAGGAGTAGAATTTGTTGCCGCCACCAAAGCTCAGTGATGACTCAAGAAGTTATGGATTTCTTTGCTAGAAAGCACAGCCAAGTCCTTCTACCTTCACCAACACAGTGATCAAAGGGTAGTGTTGGAATGAGGCAATAACTGCACTGGATTATGGCTTCAGCATGGAGTAGTCGGTTTCCCTTTTGAAGGCGTCCACATGAAATTGCGGATTTTGCCGTGTTTCACTGGGAACTTTCCTTTGAGGAATTTTGCACAGTACAATCTAGAATATTCATGGGTTTTAGTCCTCAATGGCATGTTCAAGCCCTGGACGTGTAGAAATGGTTTGGTGTGTCCAAGAAAGGTGGGACTTCCTCGGCCAACTCACAGGAATCATTTCCAAGATTCGCCAACTTGGTAACTGCCTCGTACGAGGGAATCTTGGAGAGTATGAAGCCTATGTGGTTTGTGTGAGCCATTGTATAGGCATCAACACAGTCTCCTAGCACATATGTGACCTAATGGAAGATTTGCATCATTATCGTCTTTTCAAATTCTAGACGACATATTACTGCATCAACGTCTAGGACCGTCGGGACCGCCACCTTTAGTGGAACAGCTTGGACCACCAGGACCGCTACCAGCCAAAGCAACAGTATAAAAGGGAGCACCAGTTGTGACACTAGAAACCAATTCCAGTCTCTCTGAATCCATTGTGTCAGCATCAACCACTCTGCACGTTTGCGAGCCACTTGGTCTCTGTAGCAGACTCATACCCTGGTGCTGCTGAAGCTTCCTTAGAGGTTCCCTCTGACGACCCACTGACTCTGGCCAAAGTGTGCTAGCATGGAGATGAGGTTGCCTGACATCCTGAAGGCTTGTCAACTGGAAGACGGTGGACATACCAAGACTCTTGCTACAAGGTTGGATGCCTAGCAAGACGTTGCACCTAGTTCAGGCCACGCTCTATCACAGTTCTGTTGCTGAGTTGTTCATAGGTTGTTGCTGAGCTTGTACATAGCATTGCTGTAATTTGTATTCTTGTAATGCAATCAGAGCTTCTGCACTCATTTCTCAGCAGTTGTACAACAATTGCTCGGCACACCAAAGGTTCTGGCACGACAACAAGGCGAACCAAGCCATTTATGTGGTCGTACAAAGGCAAAAAAAAAATGTTACCATGGATCATTCACACAAAATGGTCAAATCATGGATGCATGAAGGAAACACTACGCGAATAAATTCATTTTATGCTTGTTATTCAATTTATGCTCATGCAAAGTCATACATGGATGCACGAAAACGTGTGCATAAGTTAACACATGTATGGATGCAATGAATGTGCGCAACAAAGTTCGAGGGAAACTTTCCTGTGGGAAATTTCTTGAAGAGGATAACTTTGTATGTATAATTAATTCAGATTTTTGTTAAGTATACAATTCCACAAGATCTCTTTTGGAGAACATCATATTTGGAAGCACATTGAAAAGAAGCCAAAGTCATAAATGGACTCTAGACTCCTAACCAAAAGAGTTCAACTTAGAGTTACAAATTGAATCTTGGTCTTTTTGCATGACTCTTCCACTTCCTATATGTCACAAGGGTACTATGTACCTTCGTGCACCTTAGTGCAACATTGGAACCTTGTTCATCGTTTTTCAACGCGCAAGCCCCATATTCCCATGTAGGGTTTTGCACAGGCGGAGGCCGTACAAAACATAAAGGTGGTGTGACCATGTTTCCATCCATTTTGCATTTAAGTTCCCAAGATCCAGTGTTTGCTCTTTAACAACAAGGGATACATACAAGGGATTTTAAGTTTAACAATCATGTTTTCATAAGTCGAAGAAAAACAACCATGTACGTAAAAACCTGTGTGAACACCATGTCATCACTACATGAAGTGTATCGTCCAAAACATGATGTCATCAAGCCCATTGAACAATCACAAAAGATGATTTTGCTTGGGGTTTGCGCGTAGGAAAAAAACTGAAACAAGAGGGTCACTGCTCGATCGCGATCTCACGAGGTAGCGAAGGTCACAATCAACGGACGGTCACATGACCCTCCTCGCCATGCTCGATCAACGACGCATGGTTCCAATCGAGTATGGAGAGCGAAGCCGGATACCTCGTTCTTTTTTGTCAAGTGCTAGGTATGGCGGACATGAAATTCCTCTCGTGGACATGGGAGGGTCAACCCTTCGGGCACATGAAGATGCTAGTTATATCACGCAAAAATAAAGCCCTACATCGTAATAGGAGATTTGCGCGTTAAAACAATTCAAAAGAAGTGTCATTGCTAAATCCCGATTGAGCAAAAACGCCCATTTCAGATTCTTTTTACGACGTACAGAACACCTTAGATTTTCACGAAAAACGCTTTCAAACCCCAAACCAAATTAGATTCGAAGTTGAGGGTTTTAGTTTTTTGCACGGGCATCTGCTGGGTCCGTGGTAGCAGGACCCAATAGATTCCCTTTCTACACATGGGGTGTCTCCGACCCCCCACGCAAAGCCCTCCATTGAACAATCACAAAAACCTCAAAAGTGGTATTTGATATTGCTCAGAGGCCCTTATGATGTCATGACTCAAACGTTGCATATGATGCAACGACGACATGGTGTTCAAGGACCTTTCTTTGGATACGTTGTCATTTTTCTTCAACCAGTGGATTCATCAGTGTAGAAGTTGAAATCCGCTGGATATTGCGTTGTTAAAAAGCGGTTACTGAATAGGGGTCATTTCCTTTTCACCCACCTTCAGAAAACGTGCTGCACAGGTTACCCACCTTCTAGGGATAGCAGACCGGATTGCTCAACGTTTCTCTCGGGACTTACGCTTTTCCCAATTTTTGCTCTTTCCAAAAATGTTGAAAAGATTTGCGCCTAGTAACCATGTTTAACCATATGGCTCCAATACCCACTTCTGTACGCAGCAGGTCCATCCCGCAAACATTGCGCATAATTTGAAACGGACCCCCCGTGGCTACCACCCACTCCTCGCTTCTTTCTCTCTCCCACCCGCATCTCTCACGCTCTTTATGTCTTGCTTTCTCCCCTTGTCCCTGCTCACAATCAATGATGAGGGGGGATGTAAGGAAAAGGGCTTTAGCCCATCGGCTTTGCCCTTGCGACGTCGCGGAGTCTTGGCTTCATACTTGCTAGCCATCGGCCAGCGAGCTGCATGCTGTTGGCCAACGAGCTGCTGGCCATCGGCGAACAACTAGCTTTCCGACGGCCAGCGAGCTGCTTGACGGGCAGCTGCTGGCTGTCGGTGAGTTGCTGGCCAGCAGGAAGCTGCTGACCAACGGCAAGCTTTTGGTTGTTAACGAGCTGCTGGCTGTCAGCGAGCTCTCGCCGTGGCGAGGGGTGGCCTTTGGCCTGTCCTCCGCATTTGTGGGGGAGAGGGCCCCCCACACATATTCCTTCCCACCTTGTGTTTTGTGTGGGTCACGCGACCCATTCTTCCAATGTCCATTCGGTGGTAGAAGCATCGGCCGTGCAACCATAATCCAGGACGCTTGCGTGTGGAAGGACGCGACGACACAAAGTTGTCATTTTACCAACATGACATTAGACAAACATGGAGAAAAAGCCCCATACCTTAATCACCAGCAAAATTTTACCATATCCGAATGAAGTGAAGGAGTTTTCCATTAATGAAAAAAAAATGACTCCTCTAAACGTAAAGAAAAAAAAACATAATCAAATTTCTAAAACTGAAAAAAGATGTATGTTTTACCCACTATGGGAGGAAATGTGACTAATGCACCGGGATTTTGTGCATCTTTTTTCAGAAGTAGACATAGCCTTCACGGCTATTCACTATTCAATTTTTTTGCGTAGAATGGTCAATGCTTAAAAAAGTGGGAATTTGAGCAGGCCAATGCTCAAATGGTGGGTACAAGGGAATCAATGCGTACAAGATAATGGGGATTCATGTACAAAACCGATGGACATATGGTCGCACCCCCTTCTACTTATCCCGGTACGAGGTCAATAATGCCTTAATTGGCTAGAAAATTCCAAGTAGCCTCTACTTTTAGCTAGCGATAGTCCGGGCAAAACCAAGAACGGAATAATATCCTTCTACCCACCATTTGAGCACTGGCCTGCCCAAACACCCACATTTTTTTATGCATTGACCACTACAACAAAAAAGTGTGCATAGTGACTAACCGTGAACGCCGTGCCCACTTTTGAGGAAAGATGCACATAATCCCGCTGTTTCAATCACATTTTCTCCGTGACTATGTACAACAGACGTCTCTTATACAATTTTAGAAACTCGATTCTGTTTTTGTTTCTTTACGTGTAGAGGCATCATTCTATGTGCATTGATGGGAACCTCCTTCACTTAATTGAGATCTGGTCAACTTTTGTTGATGATTGTGGCAGAAGGTTTTTTCTGAAAGTGTCTGATGTCATGTTTATAAAATGACGACTTTGCGTTGTCGCGTCCGTCGACAAAGAAACGCGTTGGAAAATGGTCGCACGAGCAATGTTTTTGCCATTGAATGGACGTTGGAAGAATCTGTCCCACGGCCGATATAGAGCACAAGGGGGGGGGGGGATAGGGGGGGGGGAGCCCTC
>SZWC01042530.1:0-10244 GCA_023375785.1 Penium margaritaceum
AGAGAGAGAGAGAGAGAGAGAGAGAGAGAGAGAGAGGGAGAGAGAGAGAGAGAGAAAGAGAGAGAGTCTGCTGCGTGGATGGAGTCATGATCCGCTGCCGAGCAGGACATGCATGCCAGTAGTGACTCGGCTGCTTGCAGTAGCAACAAGTGCGGTTCCACGCTCCTTGACCACGCCCTCGTCCTCCACCGCCTTGTCCGCCTCGGCCTCCTCCACCTCCACACCTCCTCCTCCTTCTCCACCTGAGTGATGGTGTGGCGGAGGGGGGGTACCTCCTCCCAGAACGCACTCACTACTGCACCCTCATCTTTGCATGCCTCGCCCTTCAAGATATCTTCATAGTTTTGCAACTCTTCGAACACCTCAGCTAGGTCGGTGTTCTCGATTTCGGCAACTTTCAGCTTTTGAAGCAGTCCGCGTCGGAAGTTCTTGTACGGTTTTGTGAGATGCAGAAGAACCGGATCCAACCACTCCATAATGCTGCAGAAGGCACCAAGGCCGAGGATGTGCCGACGAAGATCCATGGCAGCATCCCAATATTCGGCAACCGGTGCACCTTGCTTGGGATGGAGATTGCGGAGCTTCTGGCACAGGGCGATGACTAGAGCCATCCCCTGCTCCTCCTTCCACGTGGTCAGGTGCTGCCATGCCTCGTGGGGTCGGGGTTCTCCGTTGCGTGGGGTTTAAGGATCCGCTCCTTTTCCCCCAAAGCAAAAATGACGGATGGAATACTGGTGTTCATGGGGCAGTGCGCGTGTCAGGGAATTGAATGCTCTCAGGAGCACTCGCGCATCAGTGCCCTCGAGCAACGAAGCTAGGTAGAAATCCTCAAGACCATGCTCCGCCGCCCATAAGAGAAACACATGTTTCCAAGACAGAAAGTCATGCATGTTGAGCGGCGGCGGCGTTAGGTCCTTGTGGGACAATACCCTGATTAGGTCATCCCACAACATGGCTGCAGAGGTTGCACCGGCGGCGGCGCCGCCAGCAACGCCGGCGGCGGTGCCAATGACGGTGATAGCTCCGGCATTTAAACCGGCCCCTCCCGGATTAGATGCAGCTGTGCTCATGCTGCTAGGGAGCCTGTCTAAGCTTTGCTGCCCTCTCGTTGCTGCCGAAGAAGAATTTGACAGCAATTTGCCGGGCCCACTTTGGGCCCAGATTTCTGCCGTGATCCCTAATCTCATTTGGGATTGCCTCTCTTGACTTCAGGACGTCGGCCAGGCCTTCTTTGACCTGCGCACGTTCTCCCTGGGCCGGGAGACCACGCCGTCACCCTTGATAGGGGCATGATGACGCTTGGGCTCTCTCCCTTGCCCACTTACCCCTTCTAGCGTCACTTCCCTTGCTTCCACTGCCCCTACTCAGTGCGCGTGGCCTAGGGAAGGGCGTTCGATGCTCCTAGGGCCGTGCGCAACCTGCTTTTGCGGCTTTCGTGCAGCTCTACTGTCGCGCGTCATGCGGCCGCCCCCTGTTTTGCTTGGCGCCGCCTTGATTCCCCACCGTCTCGCGTCCTATCTGGCTCTGATAGCATGAGGTTCTTTCTACAAAGCCATAGCAACTTGCGTCTTGTCAAATGGTGAAGCATGGTGGGAGATAAGCTCAGTTTTGCAAGCGGCCATGGCCAAAACCTATGAAGTAATGCTAGTAACAAGACAGCAAGGTCTAACGGGTGAGAGCTCGCTATACGAGCTCCACACGACTCAATCGATCCGGGGTGAAACACTTCGGAAGCCCAAAAATGGGCTCGCAAGGGCATGCGATGCCCGAGGGCATCTTAGACTATGTCACTGGAAAAACAGACTACTTTCTGCCTGCCCACAAGCATAGTTTCAAGTCACAAGTAGGTCTGAGTTTGCAAAACCTCAGCTGCCACTTCCTACTTAGAGGTAAAGCAGGTGCTGCATGAGGGGCTGAGCATGAGGGAAAGCCGTTGGTCTCTGGCGAGGAGGAAAAGGGCCATGCAGGCAGGATGGAGGCGACCACTCGTGTGGAGTGAGGGTATTGCTGGCCGTCACGGTGCGTCGCCTCCACTCCCTGTGCCAGCATACCCTACGCACTCACAACCACCCACGAGAAGAAATATGTACACTGCGAGATTAACAGACACAACAAGGGTGCAAGTAGGGTGTAACAAGGGCGCAACTAGGGCGCAACAAGGGCGCAACTAGGGTGCAACTAGGGCATAACTAGGGTGCAAGAGGCCGCAAGTAGGGCGCAATTAGGCCGCAACTAGGACGCAAGTAGGGCGCAAGTAGTGCCCAACTAGGGCTTAGCTACGGAGTAACTAGGGCGCAGCTAGGGCACAACCAGGGCGTAACTAATGTCCAACTGAGGCGCAACTAGGGCCCTAGTAGGGCGTAACTAGGACGCAAGTAAGGTGTAACTAGGGCACAACTAGGGCACAACTAGGGCGCAACTAGTGCGCAACTAGGGTGCAACTAGGGCACACGTAGGGCGCATCTAGGATGTAACTCAGAAATAACTAGGGCCCAGCTAGTGCCCAACAGAGGCGCCACCAGGGCACAACTAGGGGGCAAGTAGGACACAAGTAGGGTGCAACTAGGGCACAACTAGAGCATAGGTAGGGTGCAAATTGGGTGCAACTAGGACACAACTAGGGCGGAAGTAGTGCGCAAGTAGGGTGCAAGTACGGAGAAACTAAGGCGCAACTAGGGTGCAACTAGGGCCCAACTAGGGTGCAAGTAGTGCCCAACTATGTTGCAACTAGGACGCACCTAAGGTGCAAGTAGGACGCAAGTAGGACATAACTAGGGCGCAACTAGGGCGCAACTAGGGCGCAACTAGGAAGGAAGTAGGACGGAAGGAGGACGCGAGTAGGATGCAACTAGGGTGAAACTAGGGTGCAAGTAGGGTGTAACTTGGGTGCTACTAGGGCGCAACAAAGCCGCAACTAGGACGCAACTATGGTGGAACTAGGGCGCAAAGAGAGAACAAGTAGGGCGTAACTAGGGTGCAACTAGGGTGTAACTTGGGTACAACTAGGACGCAACTAGGGCGTACCTAGGGGAAAACTAGGGTGCAACTAGTGCTTAACTAGTGCACATCTAGGTTGCAACTAGGTGGCAACTAGGGCGCAAGTAGGGCGCAACTAGGGTGCAACTAGGCCGCAACTAAGGCGCAACTAAGGCGCAACAAGGGTGCAACTAGGGTGTAACTATGGCCCAACTAGTGTTCAACTCAGGCACAACCAAGGCACAACTAGGGCGCAAGTAGGACACATGTAGCGCACAACTAGGGTGCAACTAGGGCGCAACAAGGGCGTAACTAGGACAAAACAAGACGCAACTAGGGCGCAACTAGGGCACAACTAAGGCACACGAAGGGCGTAACTAGGGTGCAACTAGGGTGAACCTAGATTGGAACTAGGGTGCAACTAGGGTACAAGTAGGACATAACTAGGACGCAAGTAGGGTGCAGCTAGGGCATAACTAGGGCACAACTAGGGTGAAAGTAAGGCGCAAGTCGGGCGCAACTAGGGTGCAACTAGGACTCAACTAGGACGCAACTAGAGCGTAACTAGGACAGAAGTAGGGCGTAACTAGGGCACAAGTAGGGCACAAATATGAAACAACTAGTACAAAACTAGTGCACAACTAGGGCACAACTAGGGCTCAAGTAGGGTGTAACTAGGGTGCAACTATTGCGCAACTAGAGTACAAGTAGGGTGCAATTAGGGTACAACTAGGACGCAACTAGGGTGTAACTTGGACACAACTACGGTGCAACTAGGGTGCACCTAGGACACATATAGGGTGCAACTAGGAAGCAACCAGGGTGTAACTAGGACACCAGTAGGACGCAACTAGGGCGTAACTAGGACGCAACTAGGGCGCAACTAGGGTGCAACAAGGGTGTAACTAGGACGTAACTAGGGCGCAACTAGGGCACAACTAGGGTGCAAGTAGGGGGCAAGTAGGGCGTAACTAGCTGCAACTAGGACATAACTAGGGCACAAGTAGGGTGCAACTAAAGCACAACTAGGGTGCAACTAGGGCGTGGCTAGTATCCAACTAAAGATTAAGCAGGGTGCAAGTAGGGCGCAAGTAGGGCGTAAGTAGGGTCGCAACTAGGACACAAGTAGGACGCAACTAGGGCACAACTAGGATGCATCTAGGGCGTAGCTAGTGTCCAACAAAGGCGCAAGTAGGACGCAACCAGGGCACAACTACGGCACAAGTTGGGCGCAACTAGGGCGCAACTCGGGCGCAACTAGGGCACAACTAGGGTACAACTAGGGTGCAAGTAGGGTCCAACTAGGGCGCAACTAGGGAGCAACTAGGGCGCAACTAGGGTGCACCTAGGGCGAAACTAGGTTGCAATTAGGACATATCTAGGGTGAACCTAGGGCGCAACCAAGGCGCAACTAGGGCGCATCTAGGACACAACTAAGGCGCAACTATGGTGCAACTTGTGCCCATTGGAGGCACAACTAGGGCGCAACTAGGGCAAAATTAGAACGTAGCTGTGGCACAGCTAGGGTAAAACTAGGGCGCAACTAGGGCACAACTAGGGCGGAAGTAGGGCACAAGTAGGACGCAAATAGGACACAACTAGGGCGTAACCTAGGGCGCAAGTAGGGTGCAAGAAGGGTCCAACTAGGGCACAACTAGGGTACAACTAGGGCACAACTTGGGCGCAACTAGGGTGCAACTAATGTGCAATGAGGGTGCAACTAGGATGCAACTAGGACACAACAAGGACGCAAGTAGGACGCAAGTAGGACACAACAAAGCCATTACTGGGGTGCAACTAGGGCGCAACTAGGACACAAGTAGGGCACAAGTAGGGCACATCTAGGGTGCAACTAGGGTGCAACTAGGGTGCAAGTAGGGTGCAAGTAGGGTGCAAGTAGGGTGCAAGTAGGGTACAAGTAGGATGCAAGTGCAAAGTAGGGTGCAACTAGGGTGTAACTAGGGCGCAACAAGGGTGCAACTAGGATGCAAGTAGGTGCAAGTAGGGTATAATTAAGGCAAAACTAGGGCGCAAGTAGGGTGCAACTAGGGCATAACAAGGGTGTACTAGGATGCAATTAGGGCACAACTAAGGTGCCACTAGGGTACAACTAGGGTGCAACTAGGGCGTAGCTAGGGTGCAACTAGGATGCAAGTAGGGCGAAACAAAGGTGCAATTAGGGTGCAACAAGGACACAACTAGAGGGCAACTAGGGTGTAACTAGGGCGCAACTAGGGCGCAATTAGGGCGCCACTAGGGGGCAATTAGGGCGGAAGTAGGATGCAAGTAGGACCGAACAAGGGTACAACTAGGGTGCAACTAGGACGGAACTAGGTCGAAACTAGGGTATAACTAGGACGCAACAAGGGCGTAGCTATTGCCCATCTGAGGTGCAACTAGGGCCCCACTAGGCCGCAAGTAGGGCTCAAGTAGGGAGCAACTAGGGTGCAACTAGGGCGTAGCTAGTGTCCAACTGAGGCGCAACTAGATTGCAATTAAAGTGCAAGTAGGACAGAGTAGGGTACAAGTAGGGCGCAAGTAGGGTGCAACTAGGGCGCAAGTAGAGCGCAAGTAGGGCGCAACTAGGGAGCAAGTAGGGTACAACTAGAACGCAAGTTGGGTACAGGTAAGGTGCAACTAGGGTGCAACTAGGGCGCAACTAGGGTCCAACTAGGGTACAACTAGGGCGCAAGTAGGACTCAGGTAGGGCGTAACTAGGGTGCAACTAGGGCACAACTAAGACGCAACTAGGGCGCAACTAGAGCGCAACTAGGACACAAGTAGGGTGAAACTAGGATGCAACTAGGGTGCAACTAGGGAGCAAGTAGGGCACAAGTACGGCCCAGCTAGGGTGTAGCTAGGGTGCAACTAGGACGTGACTAGGGCTCAAGTAGGGCACAACTAGGGCGTATCTAGGGCACAACTAGGAAGCAAGTAGGGAGTTAGTAGGGTGCAACTAGGACACAAATAGGGCGCAACTAGGGTGTAACTACGGCGCAACTAAAGCGCAACTAGGGCATAACTACGGCGCTACTAGGGCACAAGGAGGTTGCAACTAGGGCGCAAGTAGGGCACAAGAAGGGAACAACTATGGTGCATCTAGGGTACAACTAGCACACAATAAGGATGCAATTAAGGTGCAACTAGGCCACAAGTAGGATGCAACTTGGGAGCAACTAGGGCATAACTTTGATAAAAGTAAGATGCAAGTAGGGCGTAACTAGGGCGCAACTAGGATGCAACTAGGGTACAACTAGGGTGCAAGTAGGGCTCAACTAGGACAAAACTAGGGTGCAACTAGGGTACAACTAGGGTGCAACTAGGGCGTAGCTAGTGCGCAACAGAGGTGAAGTTGTAGTGCAACTAGGGTGCAAGCAAGGCGCAAGTAGGGCGCAACAAGGGCATAAGTAGGATGCAGCTAGGGTGCAACTAGGGCAAAACTAGGGCATAGCTAGTGCCCAACTGAGGTGCATCTAGGATACAACTAGGGCACAACTTGGGCACAAGTAGGGAGCAACTAGGGTGCAACTAGGGTCCAACAAGGGCACAACTAGGGGGAAACTAGGGTGCAAGTAGGGTGCAACTTGGGCACAACTAGGGTGCAATTAGTGCGTAACCAAGGCGCAACTAGGATGTAACTAGGGCGCAACTAAGGTGCAATTAAGACACAACTAGGGCGCAACTAGGGTACAACTATGGCGCAACTAGGAAGCATCTACAACGTAACTAGGGTGCAAAGAGGGTGCAACTAGTGTCCAACGGAGGTGCAACTAGGGTGCAATTGGAGCGCAAGAAGGGCGCAAGTAAGGCACAACTAGGGAGCAACTAGGTTGATAATAGGGGTTTACTAGGGCACAACTAGGGAGCAATGGCGTAAGTGGAACAAAAGTAGGACGCAACAAGGGCACAACTAGGATGTAAGTACAGCGCAAGTAGGGTGAAACTAGGACGCAACTAGGGCACAACTAGGGTGAAAGTAGGACGCAAGTAAGGTTCAAGAAGGGCACAACTAGGGTGCAACTAGAGTGAAACCAAAGAAAACCAGGGTGCAAATAGGGTGCAACTAAGGCGCAAGCGGGACGCAACTAGGACGCAACTAGGGCACGACTAGGACACAAGTAGGACACAAGTAGGGCGCAACTAGGACGCAACTAGGACACCACTAAGGTGCAACTAGGACACAACTAGGGTGTACGTAGGGCACAACTAGGGCAAAACTACGACGCAACTAGGGCGCAAGTAGGGCGCAAATAGGGTGCAACTAGGGTGCGAGTAGGGCACAACTAGGGCACAACTAGGGCGCAACGAGGGGGCAACTTGGACACAAGTAGGACGCAACTAGGGAGCAACAAGGGCACAAGTTGGGGGTAACTAGGGTGCAACTAGGGTATGACTAGGGCTCAACTAGGGTGCAATTAGGGTGCAACAAGGTTTCACTAGGGCGCAAGTAGGGTGCAACTACGGTGCAACTAGGGAACA
Organism: Penium margaritaceum; assembly: GCA_023375785.1. Taxonomy (NCBI): domain Eukaryota; kingdom Viridiplantae; phylum Streptophyta; class Zygnematophyceae; order Desmidiales; family Peniaceae; genus Penium; species Penium margaritaceum. The sequence goes on from SZWC01042530.1 coordinate 7,456, forward strand.
ACAAGGGTGCACCTAGGGGACAACTAGGGTGTAACTAAGGTGCAACTAGGGCGCAACTAGGACGTAACTAGGGCACAACTAGGATGCAAGTAGTGCGCAAGTAGGATGCAAGTAGGACGCAATCAGGGTGCAACAAGGGCGCAACTAGGGTATAGCTAGTGCTTAACTGAGACGCAACTAGGACGTAACTTGGGCGCAAGTAGGCCGCATGTAGGGCGTAGTTAGGACACAACTGGGGTACAACTACGACGCACCTAGAGTGCAAGTAGGGTAACTAGGATGCAACTAGGGTACAAGTAGGGCGCAAGTAGGGTGCAACTAGGGTTCAACAAGGACGCACGTAGGGTGCAACTAGGGAACAAACAAGGCGCAACTAGTACGCAACTAGGGCGCAACTAAGGCACAAGTAGGGTGCAAGTAGAGTGCAAGTAGGGCACAAATAGGGCACAACTAGGGCGCAACTAGGGAGCAACTAGGGCACAACTAGGGCGTAAGTAGGTCGCAAGTAGGGCACAACTAAGGTGTAACTAGAGTGCAACTAGGACACAAGTAGGGCACAACTAAGGTGTAACTAGAGTGCAACTAGGACGCAAGTAGGGCGCAAGTACGGCCCATCAAGGGCATAGCTAGGGTGAAACTAGGGCGCAACAATGGCACAACTAGGGCGTAGCTAGGGCAAAACTAGGAAGCAACTAGGATGCAAATAGGATGTAAGTAGGGCACAACTAGGGCACAAATAGAGCTCAAGTAGGAACAACTAGGACGTTACTAGGGTGCAACTAGGGCGTAGCTACTGCCCAATAGAGGGGCAATTTGGGTGAAACAAAGGCACAACTAGGGTATAACTAGTGGGCAATTAGGGCGCAACTAGGGCGTAACTAGGGCACAAGTAAGGTACAAGAAGGGCACGACTAGGGCGCAACTAGCGTGCAACCAGGATGCAACTAGGGTGTAACTAGGGTGAAACTAAGGGGCAAGTGGGGCGCAACCAGGACGTAACTAGGACACGACTAGGACGCAAGTAGGACACAAGTAGGGCGCAACTGGGATGCAACTAGGGTGCAACTAGGGTGCAATAGGGTACAACTAGGGTGCAAGTAGGGCACAACTAGGGCACAACTAGGATGCAACTAGGGCGCAAGTAGGGCGCAAGTAGGGTACAACTAGGGTGTAAGCAGGGTGCAAGTAGGGCACAACTAGGGCACAACTAGGGTGCATCTAGGGTGCAAATTTGACGCAAGTAGGATGTAACTAGGGTACAAAGAGGGCGCAAGTAGGGTGCAATTAGGGTGAAACTAGGGTGTAACTAAGGCTCAACTAGGGTGCAATTAGGGTGTAACTAAGGTGCAAATAGGGTGCAAATAGGGTGCAACTAGGGTGCAATGAGGGCGAAACAAGGGTTAAAATAGGGCGCAAGGAGGATATAACTGGGGTGCAACCAGGGCATAACTAGGGTGTAACTAAGGCGCAACTAGGGTGCAACTAGGACGTTACTAGGGCACAACTAGGGCGTAAGTAAGATGCAAGTCGGACGCAACTAGGGTGCAAAAAGGGCGCAACTAGGGCATAACTAGTGCTTAACTGAGGTACAACTAGGACACAACTTAGACGCAAGTAGGCCGCATGTAGGGCGCAACTAGGGCATGACTGGGTTACAACTAGGGCGCACCTAGGGGGCAAGTAGGCTACAACTAGGGCGCAACTAGGGTGTAACTAGGGTGCAAGTAGGGCGCAACTAGGGTTCAACTAGGGTGCAAGTAGGGCATAACTAGGACACAAATAACGCGCAACTAGTACATAAATAGGGTGCAACTAGGGCGCAAGTAGGGCGCAAGTAGGGCGCAAGTAGGGCGCAACTAGGGTGCAACTAGGGTGCAACTAGGGAGCAACTAGGGCACAACTAGGACGCAAGTAGGCCGCAAGTAGGGTGCAACTAGGGCGTAACTAGAGTGCAACTAGGACGCAAGTAGGGCATAAGTACGGCCCAACAAGGGTGAGCTAGGGTGCAACTAGGGCGCAACAATGGCACAGTTATGGCGTAGCTAGTGCCCATATGAGGTGCAACTAGGGGGAAACTAAGGCGCAACTAGGGCACAAATAGGGCTCAAGTAGGGCGCAACTAGGTCGTTGCTAGGGAATAACTAGGGCGTAGCTATTGCCCAACTAAGGCACAACTAGGATACAACTAGGGCACAACAAGGGAATAACTAGGGCACAACCAGGGTGCAACTTGGGCGTAACTTAGGCGCGAGTAGGATGCAAGTAGGACGCAGCTAACATAAATCTAAGGTGCAACTAGGGCACAACTAGGGTGCAACTAGGAAGCAACTAGTGCCGAACTGTGGAGAAACTAAGACGGAACTAGGGAGCAAGTAGGGCACAACTAGGGTGGAACTAGGGCGTAGCTACAGCGCAACTAGGATGCAACAAGGGTGCACCTAGTGCACAACTAGGGAGCAAAGAGGACGGAAGTAGGACTTAACTAGGGCGTAACTAGGGTGCAACTAGGGTGCAACTAGGGCGCATCTTGGGCGCAACTAGGGCACAACTCATTTATGACCAATCACCCTCCAATTATACACTCATTTTCTTGTGTACATCGTATACCGTACTGGAAGGCAACTTCCAGAAGATACACATATCCCATGTTCACCGGATGGCAACTTCCAGGACATACACATACCCCACGTACACAGCATGGCACCTTCCAAGAAACCACATTACTTGACCAGTACCACCATACACTCACCACATACAACTCCCCCCTCCGTTCCCCCTACCCCCCCCCC
>SZWC01042532.1:0-10241 GCA_023375785.1 Penium margaritaceum
TCTCCGTTAATGGAACTTGAAGATTCATGAGTTCTTCCTACTCCAAGGCCTCCAACACCTTCACTCCAATCACTCGGTGTACTTTCATGGCGGATCTAACCTCCTCGGAGTCATCATCTCTCCCTGTAGTGGACACCCTCAAGCATCAACTATCTCGCCGTTTTGAAATGTCAGACATGGAGCCCCTCAAGTACTCGACATCCAAGTCAATCATGACATGACACATGGCCAGGTGATGCTCACTCAAGCCACATACGCCCAACGCGTGGCCGAAAAAATTGGTCTTGGTACTTGTACCCCTCAGTCCACGCCACTCTCCAAGGACCACGGCCTGACCAAGCCCGTCACGACAGCCACGCCTCTGGCCTCTCCTGATGATGCCCAATCCTTCCCCCGCATGGTGGGATCCCTGATGTACTCCTCTGTGGCTACCCGTCTTGACCTCTCCTTTGCCGTTGGCCTTCTCAGTCAAGAGTGCAAACACCCTACCATTGTACATATTGTGGCCGCCAAGCGCAGTATTCTCTATCTTCGCGGTTCTGCTGCACTCGCCATCCGCTACTCCTCTGGCAACAACATCCTCCAGGGTTTCTACGACGCTGATCTCTCAGGTGATCACACCACAAGTCGCTCTATCTCTGGGTATGTTTTTCTACTCAATGGTGGACCTGTCAGTTGGCGCAGCAAGAAGCACTCGGTGGTTACTCTATCCTCTACCAAAGCTGAGTACATTGCTGAAAGCGAATGCTCCAGAGAGGCAGTCTGGCTACTGAGTGAGCTAGGGTTCGACCAACTCAAACCTATGGCCATCCACTGCGACAACAAGGATGCCATCGCTCTCTCGGAAGATCCCGTTCTTTATGACCGTAACAAGCATGTCCGTCAGTAGTATCACTACGTCCGCAATGCGGTTGCTGAAGGGGAGGTCGTGATGCTCTACCTCCCCACTGCCGATCAAACTGCTGACATCTTCACCAAAGCACTCTCTGCCGAGCGCTCATCTCTGCGCCCGCATGGGCCTCCTCTCCTCTCCCTGACCTTCCTCGACCCGACTCCTTGGTCCTTCGCCTTGTGCGTGCTCACTCCAAGTCCTCTCCTTCCGTCCCCCCTGTATTAGGCGTTGGGACGGGCGGAGGTGGCCGTCGGTGAAGCCATCATGGCTTCCCGTTTCCGTGCCCCCCACATGAGGCATTGGCACGGACGCGGTTTTCCTACGACCGCCAACCCCGCCTTCCTGCCCTTTTGCTTCTGCTTGCTTCTTCTCTGTGCTATCTCTCCTGCGCTGTACTCTTTGCCGATGCTGGTTGTTCTCCTCTTCCGTCTCCCCCACATGAGGTGTTGGGACGGAAGAGGGGACTTCGACCCCTCTGCCTGCATTGCACACCTCTTGTCCTTCTGGCATTTTGTTTTTTTTTTGCTGTGCGCTTTGCTCCTCACTACGTGCTTCGGTCCTTGCAAAACACCATCAATCTTGCCGCCTTGGCCCATCTGGGGGGGGGGCACGCCGCTCACAACTGCCATTCTTCTCTACACAAGACCTGTCTGGCCTCCCTCTTGGAGTCATACCCCGTTGGGTGGGCTGCCGCTGTCGGCTCACCATTCCGGCAAGATGAGCGAGAACTGGCCACTCCCCTGAGTCCATGCAGGGTGTGCTGCTGGATGTGGTCTCTTCCTCGGCTGACTGGGCATCGCCCGGGCCACAAAGTTCCACCGCCCCACGGTACACCCTGCCAGTGTTGTTCTGCAGACATCGATCCCCGGCACAAGGATGTGCACCTTGGCACATCGTTGTGATCTTTAGGCACAACGCCACCCCGGCCACCCCGGCCACCCCGGAAGGGGTTTGTGAGGGACACTGAAACTTGCACTACAGTTATCTATTTGTAAGTATTGACACACATTGTGAAGCACATTTTGCATGCAGTTTCAATGTGGTATATAATACATCACCATATATGATGATATCATGCATAGCATGCTTGTGGGCCCTTAAATCAGACATCTCACAATCAGAATCTATACTTTTCCTTTTGAAATTGCATGTGTCTGACGCATGGTGTCACAAACTAAACCAAAACACAATCTCCTGTGCCATTGTACCCTGTGTTTCTTCGCATTCATTCCATGTGTTCCGTGTACTTCTCTACTCCAACAAAGCATGCATTCAGATGCAGGCTTAAAGAAATAGCAGCATGTTGAGATGTCACAATATTTCAATGTATCATGGACAGAGGTCCCAAGGAGACAGCACCCCGTATCCCCACCTAGTATTCTCCCCAGCAGGCTACCGCTCCCGAAGGCGCTTGCTGCCCTTGTTGCCATTGGCAACAGCCTGGCTGGTGCCAATGGCAACAGCCTTGGTAGAGGACATGGATGTCCCTTTTTTCGCACTAGCAGGGTCCTTGCCACCTGCAAGGCCCTTGCCACTTGCAGGGCCCTTGCCACATGCAGGGCCCTTGCCACTTGCAAGGCCCTTGCCAGCTTCCTGGTCCTTGCCACCAGTACCGCCCTTGCCACGATCAGCGCCCTTGCCACCTGCTGCGCCTTTGCCACCTGCAGCATCTCTTCCACCAGCAGCTCCCTTCCCACCTGCTACTTTGCGGCTGCTGGTACATGCACCAACATCACGTACACCTGCAAGAGAAACATTACCGGTAGTAGCAGCACCAGCCCCAGCACCATTGCCAGCAGCATCATGAGCAGCATCTTCAGCACCGTCTTCAGCAGCATCAGCAGAGTCAGCACTGTCAGCAGCAGCATCTTCAGCAGCTGCAGAAGCGTCAGCAGCGTCTTCAGCAGCATCATTGCCATCGGCATTGCCAGCAGCATCATTGCCAGCATCATCAGCACCGCCAGCAGCATCATCGCCAGCACAGCTTCCATTGCCATCAGCATCATCAGCACCGCCATAATTACCATCTGCTTCGCCTGCATTGGCAGCTGCATCGTCTGAAGGATGACCACTGTCTTCCTCCACCATGGCCCGAGTGCGCACTGGACGTGCGTAGGACGGAGCATCCTCGGCCAGCCCAGTGTGGCGTGGCTGTTGCTCCTTGGTTTGTGCCTCTCCTCCACCCCCCTCCTCATCCTCCTCTCCTTCCACGTACACCTCTTCTTCCTCCATCTCATCATCCTCAATCTCTGCTTCTCCATCTACATCCTCCTCTTCCTCCTCCTCAATGTCTGGCACCAGCTCACCGTCTTCCTCACTGTCAAAGTCCTCAGCCTGCAGCCAGTTCATGTCACGTCCACAGCGTGGCTTTGTGTGCTTGTACTGCTTGTAGTGCTTGCAGAGGCGCACGTTGTAGCACACCAACATTTCCAGCGTGCTCACACGGAGGCGGTTTCGGTGCGCAGTGTGGATCAGTTGGTGGGTGGAGAAGATCCTCTCGCAGTCACTCGAGGCACATGGCTGAGGGAGAAGTTTGATGGACAGCTCGCGTAGATTAGGCAGCTGAACGAGGTGGAGGGAAGACCACTCATATGGCTGCAACTCCTTCGCCACCACCTTGTCCACTGCTGCCCTCGCCTTGTCGCTCAAGCGTCGAGTAGTCACCGGGATAACCTCCACAGTGCCGCGGCCAAGCTGGAAGGCCTCGACCTCCTTTTGCAAATCAGCCTGCTTCGGTGCAAGGATGAGGGCCTCCACCATCTATTCCCAACCTGCAACCATGCTGACATCGCCCCCCAAGTCATTCTCGAAGTGTGTGGGATGCACACGGCGTGCAGCCGCATAGAAAGGGCATGCCATATCCTTCATCCACCTTGCCTTCAGCCTGTCCACGGCTAGCTTCACATGTTGTGCTGCAACGCGTGCTGGCTTGCAGCCTCTGGGCTTGCTCAGGGCCTTCAATACTGTCGTACAGTCAAGGAGCCCTTCGTAGATTTCACCAACTGTACCACCCGGGGAGTCTGCAATGCGGACTACCTCAACAAGCGGGTTGAAGAGGTCACAAGGCTGGCAAACCTGGAGCCAGAAAACACGGCGGCGGATGATATTTCACACATCCTTCTTGCGCTGCATAAGCGCCCCATCTCTCCTACTGCCCATCTCCTTCCACGTGTCAGAGTTCACAAGTTTGAGGAGGAAGGACCGCATGTCAAGCAGGCGCTGTGTGACGATGTGGGCTGATGCAAAATGAGTGTCACAGCGCGGAAGCAGCACCCGCCCCCCACTCTGCTGCTTCAGCCATGCACGGGGCATGTCGTTACGGAAGAAGTTAACCACGCGCTCCACTCTGCTCAGAACCCCAGCCGCCCAATCACTCTTGCAAACGTCCTTCATCACGAGATCCACGTTGTGGGCAGAGCAGTCCTGCCATAGGATGTCTGGGTACTTAGTCTTCAGGTTCTCAAATGCACTCTTGTTCACTATGATGTTGTCACAGACAACGGACACGACGTGCTTTGCCCCCACCGTGACAATGACATCCTTGATGACAGCGGACACGTGGTCTGCGTTGCAAATGATGCCACTGGCATCCTTGGAGAAGACGTGGTAGGTTCCCTTGGCATTCACTGCCATTGCGTTGGAAATTGTGCGCTGCTGCACGTCAGCCCACTCGTTCACTGCAAGGGAGACCCCGTAGATGGGCCTGCCCTACTTCAGCGATGCATCAAGCTGCTCAAGTTTCACATCCAGCTTCGGCAGCAGCTCGGACACCACCCTGCCGTAGTTAGGCAGGAGGAAGTTTGACGTTGTGGTCCATGCAGTCCGCACCACTTCCAAGAGCAGTGGCTCTCTACAGAAGGAGACCGGAAGTGCTGCACTCACCATGAGCTTTGCAATTTCCATCTGGCAAGCGTTGTTGGCTGCTGTGTCAACATGCGCACGCATGCTCGTTTGCACCAGTCCCGCCACCCTCTGCAAAGAGGGAGGTGTCTCCTGTGATGATGGCGCATGGAGCACGTGCTGCTGCTGCTGCTCCTGCTGTGGCGGTGGTGTCTGCTGCTGAGCCTCTAGCTGTAGTCCGTAGTCGTCATCATCTTCGGCTTGAAGCCCAGCCTGCTCCAAGGCCGCAGCACGCTCACGCTGCTCCCAAAGCGTTGCCCATGCGACTAGCTTCTGGCTTGTCCCCCAGCTTTCCCCAAGCCCATTGTACACTCTTGGATTCACCGGCTTCCATCCATGTGGTAGTCGCTGCTTGCGCTCCAAGCCGAGGGCATCACAAGCAAGCGGAGGAGGATAGTCGCAACAGCCAACATCCCGGTTTGTTTCTCAAAAGTGCCCCCTGATTCTGTCACACGTGCCACTCAAAGTGACCCCGCAAGAACCACACACGAATCCGGGACGCTTGGCAGGGGTTGGCACTGTTGGCTCTAGTGGGTGTGGAGACACCCTCAAGGATGCCTAGCTCTCACTGGATCACGCTACCAAGGTTTTGGGGCAGCCAAGGGACACCAATGGTGAAGAGTGTGGAGCACAAGGATCACGGATGTGAGTGGGCAGAACACGTCGCATTCAGTAGAACTGAATCGAAACACGATTTTGTTACTTAGCATAGTGACATTACATCATATCCTTATAGCCTGTGATCTAAGCTTTCCAACGCATCCAAGCATGCCCAAATCGGAGCAGAAGAGCCCCTGCTACGGCCGTCGAAGTAACCCTTGGTGGAGCCGCCCACCTTGCCTTGCACGCTAGGCAACGGGAGGCGCTTCGACGATGACCCGTCGAAGCGCCTTTCCTCACCCAGAAGTCAAGGAGAAGTTCACCCNGGTCAAGGAGAGTCTTCTGGTTGCTTCCTTTATGGCCCTGGTGCATTTGGGGGTCGTTGGAGACGAACTCGGATCACTGGTGGTGGATTATCCCGCCACCCATGGCGGGTACCAGATTCCACCCCCCCAACACCCGAATTTCGGGCTAGGCTAACTTTCTGAATACTCACTCAAATCGAGCGATTCAAAGCTCGATCCTGCATGGAAAACTCCAAGGAATCCAAATCTAAAGTCAGATCACGTGTTCAACCACTCCTTAGTGGTCGAACCAGGGAGTACACTCAACGGCACTCATGGCAAGGGGCACACCATGTCAACAATCTCCCCCTTGCACCGCAGCCTTGATGCACTGTCCTTGGAACCTGTAGTATTTTAAACTTCACAGCGCAGACCGAGCTCCATGCAGCTCGCGTCGTGCCTGTCCTTGGGCTGTGCCTTGGTCATGGCATTGGCGAGCATGCGCTTAGTGCCACAATGCACAATAGCCGCATCTCCCTTCGCCACCAAGTCCTGCGCGTAGTGATGACGGATCTCGATGTGCTTGGTCCTCTTGTGCAACACAGGGTTCTGGGTGAGGCTGATGGCACTCATGTTGTCAACGTTGAGTACCGTTGGCTTCCTTTGTGGCACGCCGATCTCCTTTAGCAGCCGCCTCAGCCACACCGCCTCCGTTGCGGCTTCCGCGAGCACGATGTACTCCGCTTCGGTGCTGGACAGCGCCACGCAGTCCTGCTTCCTGCTTGCCCATGAAACCGCTGCACCACCAAGCACAAACACGTACCCGGACGTTGATTTTCTGTCATCCACATCACCAGCCCAGTCGGCATCCGAGTAGCCGACCAACTCGAGGGAGTCGTCACGCGCTCCCCCTCCAAACACGAGCCGCGACTATTTTATCGCCTTGAGATAGCGGAGGATCCGCTTCACCGCTTGCCAATGCAGCGGCCCGGGGTCAGCAACATAGCGGCTCACTTGGCCCTCCGCGAAGGCCAGGTCGGGCCGCGTCGCCACCATGGCGTACATGATTCTCCCCACTGCGGACTGGTATGGCACACCTGCCATCTCCTCCTTCTCCTCGTCCGTGCTCGGGCCCATGCTCGAGGTTAGCTCACACGTGGTGGTCATGGGTGTGCCGATGGGGTTGCACTCCTCCATGTTGTAGCGGCGGAGCACCTCTTGCACGTACTTTGCCTGCCCCATCTTGAGCGTGCGTGCCTTGCGGTCCCTCTTGATGGCGACGCCGAGGTAGTACTCGAGCTCGCCCATGTCGGTCATTTTGAACCGACCGCCNGCTTCAGGTTCACCAACTCCTCCATGTCCGACGACACGAGGATGAGATCATCCACGTAGAGTGCCATGATCTGGTGCAACCCCGGCTGCTTCCGCACGTACACGCTGTGATCCGCCTCGCAGCGCTTGAAGCCAAGCTCGGCCATGAAGTCGTCCATTTTCAGGTACCACATGAGTGGCACTTGCTTCAGCCCATAGAGCGCCTTGCAAAGCCGGCACACCTTCCCTAGCGGCGCGTCCACCCCCTCCGGCACCTCCATGTAGACCTCCTTGTCCAGGTTGCCGTTAAGGAACGCAGTTTTCACGTCCATTTGGTGGACTTCGTAGTCGCGCATCGCCGCCACGGAGAGGATGGAGCGAATGGAGGCGAACTACGCCACCGGCGCGAAGGTTTCATCGTAGTGTTCACCCTTTCGCTGGGCGTACCCCTTTGCAACCAGCCGCGCCTTGTACCGCTCCACCTTCCCCTCCTTGGTAAACTTCTTCTTGAAGATCCACTTGGAGCCGATGATTTTCACGCCCTTCGGCCTGTCAATCAGCTCCCAAGTGCCGTTCTCTTCATGGGAGGCGAGCTCAGATTTTATAGCTCCCTCCCACTCAGCCCCATCCTTCCGTTGCAATGCCTCCTTGACAGTCTCGGGCTCCTCTTGCACAAAGAACGCTTGAGCAAGCCCAGTGTAAATGCCCTCTGCGGCATCGTACCTCTTTGCCGTCCTCCTTGCACGTCCGCTTCTCCAGGGCTGCTGCTGTTGAGGCTGCTGCTGCTGCAACCGTTGCTGCTGCTGCTGCTGCCCCCTCGTGGTGCCATTCGCACCGCTGGCCTGCTCCCCCTCTCCCGGGGAGCGTGAAGATGCGAGCTCACTCCCCACATCTTCGTTCAGCTCCACTGCTGCCGGTGCTTTGGACTCATTGTCCGACTCGGCTGAATGCAAATCAGCCGCTCCCACATCGCACGGATGGTTCTTGCCGGCTGGAGCCAATGGGACGTCATCCTCTTTTGTGTCCTCCGGCGTCTCCCCCTCAAGGAGTGGCAGCCACTCCCCACGCTTGGAGAGACCCGCGTCCTTGTCCGTCCAACGGCTGGCCTCGTCGATCGTGACGTCGTGACTCTTCACGATCTGCTGCCTCCGCGGGTCGAAGAGCTGGTATGCCTTGCTCCCACTCTCGTACCCGACGAAGATGCACCGGCGAGTTCGCGGGTCCAGCTTGCCCCGCCCCTCCCATGCCTGCACAACAGCATGTGCAACACAACCAAATGTACGGAGGTGTGCCACAGTTGGCTTCCTCCCGCTCCACACTTCTTGTGGCGTCTTCCACACCTTGGACTCCGCGTCTTTTAGCGAAGCTTGTAAGCAATGAAGTCAAGAGCATAGAAAGAATACGAGGACAACATTAGTGTATCTCGCATAGTTCTTCCCATCTTTTTCACTTATCACATTCAGAACAATAAACGGCACACGTCTTGCTGCCAAGGCAGAGGGCAGCATGTAAGGACACCACAAAGCTGAAATACACAAAAAGAGTTGATGGATATGAGAGTGCCAGAAGTGACAAAAATAGGTTGCTCGATAAAAATCATCTGGCATGACAGTTTCATAGAGGATGTTTCACAGGTTCTATTGCATTTTACGGAACTCAATTCGGAATCCGTTTGAGTGAGATATGGATTTCCAAAGTTTGGAGATCATGAGTCGGGTTCAAGTGACGACTTGAGCACTTTGAGCTCAAAAGGCGGCAGGATTATTGGCCAGGACGGCTGAGAGCCGCCTTCAAGGAGAAAAGATGGCTGCAGGATGTCCAAGAGACTTCAAGGAAGGACCAGTCGATGATTATTAGCCATGCAGGCCATGCAAGACATAATTCTCTTGTGTGACAAGATGACTGCCGCTCATCCCGCTAGGCAAGGAGTGTGCTAGAGGGTGAGCTTTGACAGAGTGGATCTCAGTACTCCCTTAGCAAAATGAGGCATATAAGGGCTTGTTCGAAAGCTGTGATGATTTGCTTTGTCACTCAAGAGTCGATTCAGACATTCGCATTCTCTACAAACCTACATTTGCTTCCGTAATTTCTGTCTGTGCAACCTGCAACTCCCTCTCACAAACAGTTGGTCCTGCCTAGGCGGCTCTTAGTGAGCCTGATCACCTCCCTGAGGGCTTCCCCAGTTTACATCAGTGGTGTCAGAGCGAGAACAAGGCTTTGTCTCATCCTTGAGACATTCCTTCCACCCTGTTGTGTGAGAGAGCCGTTTGTGGGCTGAACGTTGCACTACCATGGCGACATCCGCTTCTGTGGTGGCCGGTGTCAACATCGCCAAGTTCGAAGGCAAGAACTTCTTCAACTGGAGCAACAACATGAAGATGGTGCTGATGGAGAAGGTTCTCTGGAGCCAGGTGGATGAGAAGGAGCAGGAACCAGTAGAAAGCTCCCTCTCCCCTGTCGAGGCCCGTACCTAGCGCGAGAACCGTGACCGCGCCCTCGCCACCATCTACCTCCACCTCGCCGAACGGCAGCAACTCCTCATCCGTGGCATCCTCACGCCAAAGGAGGTTTGGAAAAGCTTTGAGTCTACTTATGCTTCCAAGTCAATCCTCATGAATATGCAGCTGCTTCGTCGCTTTCACACTGTAAAGATGGATGAGTCCGGATCCATGATTGACTACATCAACATGGTGAAGTCTCTCTCTGACCAGCTTGCTGCAATTGAGGACCCTGTCAAGGAGCGTGTGCTCATGCTAACCATCCTCTCTGGTCTTCCTAGCAGCTACACTCCTCTCATTGTTGCCCTGGACCAGCGCAGCGACAATCTCTATCTCAACGATGTGGAGGAGAGCTTGTTGTTTGAGGAGGAACGGCGCAAGGGAGAGGAGGGCGGAAGCGGACTGAACGTCGCTCTCATCACCAACTTTGGTCATGGGGGCGGTGCTACATCAACCAAGACCAACGGCGGAGGAGGAAATACGAAGGGGAACTGCCACTACTGCAAGAAGCCGGGCCCTTGGGCGCGCGAATGCCGGAAGAAGAAGCGGACCTTGCGTCTGGAGTGGGAGCGGAAAACAGTCCGACGCTTCCGTGAACGCCGCAAATTGGGAGAGTGGATTCGTGACAAACAACTATATCTATATCTATATCTATATCTATATCTATATCTATATCTATATCTATATCTATATCTATATCTATATCTATATCTATATCTATATCTATATCTATATCTATATCTATATCTATATCTA
>SZWC01042537.1:0-10237 GCA_023375785.1 Penium margaritaceum
TGAATGCTGCCAAGGCCGTTCTCTCCTCGGCCTACAAGATGAAGGATCTTGGTGAGGCCTCTGTCTTTTTGGGGATGGAGATCGTGTGCGACCGTGTTCGTCGCACACTCCGTGTCCATCAGGGACGTTACGCAGAGACCGTGGGGGAGCGTTTTGCCGACCTCCTCGCGGTCGTCCGCACGGCCTCCACGGCCATGACCCCTGAGGGGCAGGCCGCCCTGAAGGTCGATGACCCAGCGGACCTGTGGGAGCCAGTTGATGTGACCCTGTACCTGCGAGTCATCGGCTCGCTCATGTACTTGGCCACCACGACACGGCCCGACATTGCCTTCACTGTCAACCTGCTCGCCCAGTTCTTGCAGGATCCGCACCAGCGAACACTGGAGGCCGCGGTCCGGTGTGTGCCCTATATTTTTTCCACCGCACGCTTTGGCCTGTGCTTTCGCGAGCAGGTGTCCGTTGTGCTCGATGGGTACACAGACAGCAACTGGGCATGGAGTCCAGATGGCAAAAGCCGCACCGGCTACATCTTCCTCATTGGAGGCACTGCAGTGTCCTGGCGAAGTGGAAAGCAGGGCTATATCGCACGTAGTACTGCTGAGGCAGAGTACGTTACCCTAGGTGCCGGTGTAGTGGAATGTGTCTGGCTCGTCCGCCTGTTGCGTGAACTGCGTCAGTCCATTCCCCCCGTGGTTCTCCAGTGTGACAACATGAGCGCGGAGGCCATCGCCAAAAACGCAGGTGTGTTCCATGCACGCACGAAGCACATCAATGTCGAGCATCACTTCGTGCGTGACTTGGTTGATCGTGGTGAGATCCGAGTCATCCACGTGAGCACTGACAGGCAGTGTGCGGATTTTCTGACCAAGGCTATAGGTCGTTCGAAGTTTCATGCGGCCACTCGTTCTGTTGGACTCTGCCCCATCCCTGTTGCAGCTTGATTCCTCATGTGCCACCCTATATGTGTTGTGCCTACCGCTTGGAGCAGCTGTGCGTTTCCTACTCTGTACAAAGTCAGTGTCTGCATGTGCATGGACGTGTTTCGCCCTCCGGTCATGGGGGAGTGTTGTTGTGTGTGTTGTACACAGGTTATGGTGACCCCTCGGCTCATGTCCATTCACGTGCAGATCCCTGAGACAGGCGACGACGGCAGCAGGCCGGCAGCCGGTGGCGACGGGCGCCCAGAAGACTTCCGTATTTTGTGGACTCATGCTGTGTCAGAGCACGTAGGCGTGCAGCCTATCAGGATGTAGATCTTGTCGACGTGGCCGTTCTGGTTCAAACGGCTCGTCGTTCTGACGAGTCTGCAGGGAATTGTGACAAAAACTGTGTTTCTGCCATTGTTTCGTCCTGCTAGAAGAATAGCGCCGTTTTGCGCTGTGTGTGTGCGTGTGCATCCACTAGGTCCGTGGCACTATATAGGTTGGCCAGACCTCAGTTGTCATTTCTCTCTGCACATTTCAAATATTTGCAGCTTCTGACACTTGTGTTTGTGTCCCTAGCCAACCCCTTGCTCTTCTCACCTCCACCTGTGTGTGCTAGTGAGTTAGTTAGCTGGCTTGCGTTGCCACGCTAGCGACAGCAGTGCTAGGAGCTGTCTCTCACCAACGCCTCCTGAAAAATTGCTAGGAAGCATCCTAACATTGTTGCTGCTGACGTGGCGACACTGTCCAGTCAGCTGGCGCACTAGCAAGCAAGCAGGTGCAAGAAACATGAAGGATCAAAAGGAAAGTCTATACAGCAGGTTGGGGCAGCAGCGTTGTTGATGCAGCGTGCGGGCTTCCACGCTCGTTGCTTAAGTCAGCTGCCCCCTCAGTCTGCTGCTCTAGAGTTTAAGTCTGGAAGCTCTGGGTTTGTTACTCAGAAGTGCGCGCGCTAGTGTTAGCGCCAGAAAGCAGCTGGAAACTGATAGTAACTGATTAGCAATCAAGAATGAACAGCAATGGGGGACCCCTCCAAGTTCTAGCCCCCCCCCCCTAGCTCTGTAGAGCTTGTTACTCAATTCATCAGCCAATCAGAAAATAGCTAATTTCAGGCTGGCAGGTCTTCTCGGTGAAGCCTGCCAGACGGCCGACCGCCCAAAACCCGGGCGTCGTCCGTTTTGCCTGAAAACTGGACCATACCATAATACCGACGCTGCAAACGCAGCCGTGTGGTGAGAATCAGCTAGAAAAATAGTAGCAAGGAGTTATGGCAGCCTGAACCCAGGCAATGCCCACGATGGTTTATGCTGCCGAACAGGGCCATGCAACATGCAACATGGACCCTAGGCAGTGCATGACGACGCAGGCACGACAGGATGCGCTGGACACATGCATGTCACTGTCTGCCTTTGGTGCTGAGTCTGCTGCTGTGCCAGGTAGTACGTAGCAGCGGACACAGCGGGGCTAGCGTGCCCAAGAGGGATGAACGACGGCAGCACACTGGTAGCGGTCTCGGAGGCGACTGGCTGTAGCGCTGCAAGCTGCTGTGTCAAGGCGGCGAGCTGTTGCTGAAGAGCAGCGAGAGGGCCACTGGGCCAGGGGAAATGCTACCGGATTTTTTCTGGCAGCACTGACCCCCACGCTGGACGCAAGGAAGTGAGCGACCAACCACGTCAGGCCCCTGCTGACGACGACGCAAGACATCGACGTCCTCAGGTGTGACTGATAGCAGCAGCCAGCAGCAGCAGCAGCAGCTTGCCGCGGCAGCGAGCAGTGGCAGCAGTGGCAAGCAGTAGCAACAGGTAGCAGTGGCTGGCAGCAACAGCAGCTCGCAGCAGCAGCAGCCCGCAGCAGCAGGAGCCGGCAGCAGCAGCAGCCGCAGCGAGCAGTAGCTTCTCGTAGCAGCAGTAGCAGGCGGCAGCAGTAACAGCCGGCTGCAGCAGCTCGCAGCAAGCAGCGAGCTGCTCGCTGCGAGGAGCTTGCAACGAGCCAGCAAAATCGAAAAAACAAAAAAACGGGGACCCCCCCCCGATCTGTCCCTCTGTTAAGGAGCAGCAGCAGCAACAACAGCAGCAGCAGCAGCAACGGCAGCAGCAGCAGCTGCAGCAGCCAGAGCAGCTGCAGCAGCAGCAGCAGCAGTAGTTGCAGCAGCAGTGGCAGCAACTACAGCAGCAGCAGCAGCAGCAGCAGCAGCAGTAGCTGCAGTAGCAGCAGCGGCAACAGCAGTAGCAGCTGCAGCAACTACAGCAGCGGTAACAGTAGTGGCAGCAGCAGTAGTAGCAGCTGCTGTAGCAGCAGCATCAACAGGTGCGGCTGCAGCAACCACTGCTGACGTCAGCGGCTGTCCGCTGACATCATTGCTGACATCATCAACCACATACAGAAAAAAGGGAAAAAAAAACCAAGAGGACACTTGGGGACTCTGCCATCCTTGGCAGACGTCACTGTTGACACCAGCACACACCCAACAACAAAGGACAAAAAAAAAACAACAAGGCTTGGGACACACCATGGCTGACTCTCACGAGGCGGAGGGGTCCTCCTCTGCGGGGGGGACCCCTACCTCCCCTTTCTTGCGGTGCCTGCAGCACCAAGAGCTGCACCATCGGCCGCAGCCGCCACTGCACCAGCAGCAGGAGCAGCAGCAGCAGCAGCAGCAGTAGCAGCAGCGGCAACCGCAGCAGCGGCAGCAGTTGTAGCAGCAGCACCAGTTGCTGCAGCAGCAGCAGCGGCTGTAGCAGCAGCAACAGCAGTTCAGCAGCCGCTACACTCGTAGCAGCATCAGCAACAATAGCAGCAGCAGCAGCAGTAGCAACAGCAACCGCTGCAGCAGCAGCAGCAACAACAGCAGCAGCAACAGCAGCGACTGCCACTGCAGCAGCAGCAGCAACATCGGCAGCAGCAGTAGCAGTGGCAGCAGCAGCAGCAGCAGCAGCCGCTGGAGCCACAGCAGCCCACTGAAGTCGTCGGCGACGACCCTGATCCCATCATGGCTCTTCAGCACCAGCTCGACGCCTTGACGTAGCAGCTTGCCGCGCTATAGCCACCAGCCTCCCAGCCTGCCACCAGTGTGCTGCCGTCATTTGTCCCTCCAAGACACGCCAGCCCGGCTGTGTCAGCTGCCACATATTACCTGGCACAGCAACAGACTCAGCGCCAGCGGCAGATAGTGACCTCCGTCCTTGGCCCCACTCTGGGTGCCGGCTACAGGCAGAAGGAATTTGAGACACCGCCGCCGCCGCTTCAGGCCGGCGAGCAGTTCCGGAGCTGGGATCTCGGCTTCCGGATCTGGGCGCAGGGTGAGGGTCTGTGGGCCTACTACACCCTCCCTTACGACTCCACCCAGGCCGATCAGCTATATGACACTGGTCGCGCCGTCCGTGCCCTTGTACCAGTCGCCCCCCCAGCTTCCCGCCTTGCCGTGGAGCCCTTCCTCGGTAACTTCACTGCTGGCGATATCCCAGACCCGGCAGCCGCATGGCACGTCCTCACCAGGCCCCATCGCTTGTCTAGCGACGCTGAGATCAGCCGTCTCCTCCAGGAGTTCAACTCCGTGGACATGGGGGAGACCGAGACGGTCACATCCTACTGGCAGCGGGCGGAGGATATCTTCCGTCGACTCGAAAAATCTGATCCGTCCCCTCTATCTGCGCTCCTCACCATCAAGCGCGGCGCCACCAGCGTGTACGCGGACGTCTTCGTCCACTACCCTCAGGATGTCCTCTCCACCATGGAGGCCCAGGGCACCCTCATGCCCTGGGCATATGAGCTCTTCCTCCGCATTGAGGAACCTCGCCAGGAGTCCCATCTCCATTGCACGGAGGCCCTTGCATCCCCTGCCGTTGCCTCCCCTGCCATTGCCTCCGTGGCCGTCGCCTCCCCCGTTGCAGCTACCTCATCGTCTTCGGGGAAAAAGAAGAAAGGTCGGAACAAGAAAGGCAAGGGTCCACCGCAACAGCAGCAGCAACAGCCATCGACCGGGTCTAGCGGTGGTGGCTCGGTCTGCCACAACTGTGTCCAGCCCGGGCACGAGTGGTACACGTGCCCTCTCCCGACGGATGAGTTGCGTGTTATCGCCACCATGCACCGCCAGCGGGAGCGCCGCCTCGCCTCTGCCGCCGTCGCTGCTGCTGGCCCTGACACTTCGACCTCGTCCAGCAGCTCTGCCACTCCGACAGCTCCGCCTATCCCGTAGACACCCGCGCCGCAGCAGTACTACCCGTAGCAGTACTACCCTCAGCCGTCGCCACCCCCGCTTCCTTCGCCGGCTCAGCCCTCCTACTACCCGGGCTCAGGCGCCGTCACTCCGCATTCCGTCTCCACTCCTGGGCCGTCCTCCCGTGAGCATCAGCTGGAGCAGTTCATCGCGCTCCAGCTTGGCCTGCCTCGCCCTCCTCCCCAGGGAAGTGCGAGTTGCATCACCTCCTGCCCTCCGGCTCATCCTTGTATGACTGAGACTGAGCTGGGGTCGTGTCCCGTTTCCCCGTTTGTCTCGTCGTCTCTTGTGGTCTCCTCCACCCCACTCCTTGACAACATTGCGTGGCTTGACGATTGGCAGTCTCGTTTCGCGCCTCCTTCCACCGCGTCCGTGCCACTCGCTTTCTTCCATGTGACCGTGAGTGATCTGGCGACCCCTATCCAAGACCCTTCTGAGACCTGGATCATCGACTCCCGGGCCACGCATCACATGACGGCCTCTCGCGAGGCCTTCAGTATGCTCGGTCCTGTCGACGATCTCTCCGGTGTCCGGACAGGTTCCGGACAGGTGTTGCCTGTCTGTGGTGTTGGCGTTGTTCGTTTCCGTGGTCCGGCCGGTGACGTCTTTCTGACCGATGTTCTCTTCGTCCCTGGTCTAGAGCTCAGCCTCCTATCCGTGACTGCCCTTGACCGCATGAGCATGGACGTTGTGCACTCGCGTGGTGTCGGCACTGTGTCGTTGCGTCTGTCTGGTCTTGTTGTACTGCACGCCACCGCCCGTGGCAACTTGTGGCACGTTCCTCGCCTCTCCTCTTCCCCTCCCATCTCCTCCCCGTCGGCCGCCACAGGTCATGTGTTTGTCACCAGCACTCTTTCTCCTCAGCACACCCGCCTCTTGCACCGCCGCCTTTGCCACATCCACTCTGCCGCCGTAGAAAGCATGCTCCGCACCCAGCCGGCCAAGGGCCTTGACCCGGAGACTTTTCCTCTCCCGTGCCCCACTGAGTGCATTAACTGTGCTCAGGGGAAAATGCACCAGTCCACGTACCCCCTATCTTCCTCACGTGGGTCCGCCCCTCTTGACCTTGTCCACTCGGACGTCATGGGCCCTCTCCCCACCAAGTCCGTCGGTGAGCATGGCTGCTATGAACTCACTCTTACGGACGACTATTCTGGCTACCGTTGGGTCTTCTGGCTTCGGCAGAAGAGCGATGTCGCCCGAACCATTCAGGACTGGCTTGTCCTCGCGGAGCGCGAGTGTGGCTGCCCCCTTCGCCGCTTTTGTTCCGATCGTGGTGGCGAGCACCTGGGTGAGGCCACGACCTTTCTCGCCTCCCGCGAGATCCACCATGAGACGTCTGCGCCCTACACACCCGCCCAGAACGGCGTCTCCGAGCGGTGGAACCGTACCATGGCCGACGCCGTTCGCACCATGCGGGTCGAGTCCGGTCTCTCCGTTGGCTTCTATTTTGAAGCCATGGCTTCAAAATAGACCTGGGTTTCGAACCGGGTTCCCCACGGTCCCCTTCCCCGCCAGTCCACGCCCTACCAGCACTGGTGCGGTCGGCGCGTTGACCTCTGCCCAGCTCGCGTCTGGGGCTGCGTGGCCATTGTGTGGCTGCCCGCCCCACAGCAGGGCGGCAAGCTCGCCCCCCGCGGACGCCCCTGCACGTTCCTCGGTGTGTCTCGTCAGTCCAAGGCCTGGCGCTTCTGGGACCCATCCCGACACTACATCGTCGAGTCACGCAATGCCCTTTTCTTTGAGGACCTGTTTCCCCGCGACCTCATCTGCTCCGGCTCGTTCGTGTTCCTCCCGTCGCGTGGGGGAGTGGTGAGTCCGTCCTCCGTCCTGTCGCTTCCGGGTGACACATCACTCCGTGCCTCTGAGCCGGCAGCCCCTGTCGCGTCCGCTGCCCCCCCCGGGCCAACTGTCCCAGCCGTGTCCGCTGGCCCCTCCGAGCCAGCTGCCCCCGTCGCGTTTGCTGGCCCCTCCGGACCAGCTGCCCACATCGCTTCCGCTAGCCCCTCCGGGCTAGCAGCACCTGTCGTGTCCGTTGGCCCCTCCGGGCCGGCAGCCCCAGTCGCTTTCGATGGCCCCTCCGGGCCGACAGCCCCAGTCGCGTCTGCTGGCCCCTCTGGGCCCGCAACTCCTGTCGCGTCCGCTGGCCCCTCAGGACCAGCTGCCCCAGTCGCGTCCGCTGGCCCCTCCGGGCTAGTAGCCCCAGTTGCGTTTGCTCGCCCCTCCGGGCCGGCAGCCCAAGTCGTGTCCGCTGGCTCCTCCGGGCCAGCAGCCCCTGTCACGTCCGCTGGCCCCTCCGGGCCAGCAGCGGCTGTCGCATTTGCTGGCTCCTCCGGGCCAACTCGCCCCTCCGGGCCAGCACCGCCTGTCGCGTCTGCTGGTTCCTCCGGACTAGTAGCCCCGTCCGCCTCCGTTGGCCCGTCGGACTCAGGGCCATCTTCTGCCCAACCGCACTACACGTGTGGCCAAGGCGGCAGCCTCTGACCTCGGCTGAGAGTGAGCGCGTAGACCGTCGCACCGCGTCCCGTGGCGCCTCGACCCCCTGTGGCTGCACGTGTCTCCTCCACTCCCACGGTCGTGAGTGGGGACCCTGGCACAAAGGCTCTCGGCCTGACCACTTCCGCCATCATCGCTGACCTTCACATGGGTTCTGCATTGGGCTACGCTATGCTTCATCACGAGTTTTGGCATGCAGTTGTGGCTGCACTCGCTCGCATCCTCATCTGGGGCTCGTGATGCACACGCCCTCTCAGTCCGATCCACAGCGCGCCGAGAGGACCCAGACACCCTACGCGAGGCTTGATCCTCCCTTGAGGCCGCACATTGGGATGCTGCCTGCGCCGAGGAGCTCGCTGCTATCCGACAGCACCACGTGTATGACCTCGTCGACCTCCCTCCAGGTCGGAAGGCCATCGGTGCCAAGTGGGTCTTTCGGCGTAAGTGGAATCCTGACGGATCCTTGGACAAGTACAAGGCCCGCCTCACAGCAAATGGGTTTGCTCAGGTCCCTGGGTCGATTACGACCAGATCTTCGCCCCAGTCGGTCTGTTCTCCACTAGCCGGGCGCTCTTCAGCCTGGTTGCCCATCACGGGTGGGAGCTGCATCACATGGGCGTGAGCAACGCTTTCCTCCATGGCTCACTGGAGGGTGAGGAGCTCTACATGACGCAGCCCCCAGGCTTTGACGACGGCACTGGGAGAGTTTGGCGGCTGCGGAAGGCCCTCTATGGCCTGAAGCAGTCGCCTCGGTGCTGCAACCAGGAGATCAACAACACGCTTCTCCGTGGCGGCCTCCAGCGCAGCACCGCCGACCCCGCACTGTTCGTCAGCCCGCGAGGTCAGACCTTCACCGCGGTTCTGGTCTACGTCGACGATCTCCTCATTGCGTCTCTAGACGCGGCCGCCATCCAGCATGTCAAGGACTTGCTGCGGGCCGCCTACCAGATGAAGGATCTTGGGTGTGCCCGAGTCTTCCTGGGCATGGAGCTCGAGCACGATCGCTCCCAGGGCATCCTGCACGTCCATTAGGCTGCCTATGTGTAGACCCTGTCCACTCGCTTCGCCGAGGACCTGCCCCTCGTGCCTAGCGCATCTTCACCCATGTCACCCGATGGCCAGGTGAAGCTGAAGATTCATGACCCAGCTGTTGTGGGGGAGCCAGTTGATGTGACCACGTATCTGCGGGTCATCAAGTCAGTGATGTTCCTGGCGACGACGACGCGTCCAGACATCGCGTTCGCCGTCAACCTCGTGGCCCAGTTTTCTCAGGAGCCGCGTCACCTCCACTTCAAGGCCGCGATCCGATTGCTGCGCTATGTCGTCTCGACCCCTCGGCGAGGTCTCATGTTCCGCTGTCAGCCATCCATCGTCGCAGTGGGCTACACCGACAGTGACGGGTGCGGCAGTCCAGACGGTAAGAGTCGCACGGGCTGGATCTTTCTGGTCGGTGGCACAGCTGTGTCCTGGCCCAGTGCCAAGCAGGGGTGCATTGCATTCAAAAATGTTGAGGCTGAGTACGTGGCCCTTGGCTCAGGCGCGTGTGAGAGTGTGTGGTTGCGTTGTCTGCTGTTCGAGTTGCGTCAGTCTGTCGCATCCATCACCTTGCATTGTGACAATGAGAGTGCCATGGCCATCGCCGACTATGACGATGTGCATCACACACGCACAAAGCACATCAATGTTGAGTATCACTATGTGCATTCGTTGTTGCATGAGGGCAACATCAGCATCGTATGGGTTGAGACAGCACGACAGTTGGCTGACTTCCTGACCAAGGCACTAAAGCGAGACTAATTGAAGAAGGCTGTGAGTTCAGTCGGCGTGCGTCCATGAGTTGCCCTCTTTGTCTCTGCGTGCGTCTCTGCGAACTTTGGGGGAGTCTGGATGTTGACCGTTTCTCTTCCCGCCCATGTACACTACGCCTGTGAGTCATATGGGAGTGTTGGTTTTTGCGCATCCCTCATTGTGCTCTATTGTGTTCTCCCGGCTTGTGTACATCGGTATGCAGATGACTGACGGCGAGACTCGACGCTGATGGAGCGTCATCCGGTGGAGCCGCCGCACGCTGAGGTCTACTCGCAGTTCGCTGGAGCCTCCTCTCTCCGACGACGTGCTCAGCTCCATCGGCAGGCCTCCTCGGCGGTCGTGCTGCCGAAGGTAAATGCCACTGCAATTGCTGTCTGCATGCGTCCTGCGCGTCCCGTCACGTCTGCGTCGTCATGCTTTGCCTAGGGTCCTTGTTGCATGCTGTATGGCCCTGTTCGGCATCATGGACCACCGTAGGCACTGCCTGGGTTTGGGCAGCCATAACTCTTTGCTACTATTTTTTCTAGCTGATTCTGACCACACGACTGCGTTCGCAGCGTCGGTATTATGGTATGGTCCAATTTTCAGGCAAAACGGATGACGCCCGGATTTTGGGCTGTCGGGCGTCTGGCAGTGCTCACTGAGAAAACCCTGCCTGCCAGAAATTAGGTCCACAGCTATTTTCTGATTGGCTGGTTAGCTGAGTAACAACTTCTACACTAGTGGGGGGGAGCTAGAACTTGGAGGGGTCTCCCATTGTTGCTCATTCTTCATTCCTAACCAGTTACTTTCA
>SZWC01042547.1:0-10230 GCA_023375785.1 Penium margaritaceum
AGCCAGAGTTGTGCCAGAGTTGTGCCGGAGTTGTGCCAGAGTTGTGCAAGAGGTGTGCCAGAGTTGTTCCAAAGTTGTGCCAAAGGTGTGCCAGAGTTGTTGCAAAGTTGTGCCACAGTTGTGCCAAAGTCGTGCCAGAGTTGTGCCAGAGTTGTGCCAGAGGTGTGCCATAGTTGTGCCATAGTTGTGCCAGAGTTGTGCCTTAATTGTGCCAAAGTCGTGCCAGAGTTGCGCCAGAGTTGTGCCAGAGGTGTGCCAGAGTTGTGCCAGAGGTGTGCCAGAGATGTGCCTGAGCTGTGCCAAAGTTGTGCTAGAATTGTGCCAGAGGTGTGCCAGCGATGTGCCAGATGTGTGCAAGAGTTGTGCCAGAGGTATGCCAGAGTTGTGCCAGAGTTGTGCCAGAGTTGTGCAAGAGTTGTGCCAGAGTTGTACCAGAGTTGTGCCAGAGTTATGCCAGAGTTGTGCCAGAGTTGTGCCAGAGTCGTGCCAGAGTTGTGCCAGAGTTGTGCCGGAGTTGTGCCAGAGTTGTGCCAGAGTTGTGCGGGAGTTGTGCGAGAGTTGTGCCAGAGTTGTGCCAGAGTTGTGGCAGACTTAAGCCAGAGTTGTGCCAGAGTTGTGCCAGAGTTCTGCAAGATTTGTGCCAGAGTTTTGCCAGAGTTGTGCCAGAGTTGTGCCAGAGTCGTGCCAGAGTTGTGCCAGAGTTGTGCCGGAGTTGTGCCAGAGTTGTGCCAGAGTTGTGCGGGAGTTGTGCGAGAGTTGTGCCAGAGTTGTGCCAGAGTTGTGGCAGACTTAAGCCAGAGTTGTGCCAGAGTTGTGCCAGAGTTCTGCAAGATTTGTGCCAGAGTTTTGCCAGAGTTGTGCCAGAGTTGTGCCAGAGTCGTGCCAGAGTTGTGCCAGAGTTGTGCCGGAGTTGTGCCAGAGTTGTGCCAGAGTTGTGCGGGAGTTGTGCGAGAGTTGTGCCAGAGTTGTGCCAGAGTTGTGGCAGACTTAAGCCAGAGTTGTGCCAGAGTTGTGCCAGAGTTCTGCAAGATTTGTGCCAGAGTTTTGCCAGAGTTGTGCCAGAGTTGTGCCAGAGTCGTGCCAGAGTTGTGCCAGAGTTGTGCCGGAGTTGTGCCAGAGTTGTGCCAGAGTTGTGCGGGAGTTGTGCGAGAGTTGTGCCAGAGTTGTGCCAGAGTTGTGGCAGACTTAAGCCAGAGTTGTGCCAGAGTTGTGCCAGAGTTCTGCAAGATTTGTGCCAGAGTTTTGCCAGAGTTGTGCCAGAGTTGTGCCAGAGTCGTGCCAGAGTTGTGCCAGAGTTGTGCCGGAGTTGTGCCAGAGTTGTGCCAGAGTTGTGCGGGAGTTGTGCGAGAGTTGTGCCAGAGTTGTGCCAGAGTTGTGGCAGACTTAAGCCAGAGTTGTGCCAGAGTTGTGCCAGAGTTCTGCAAGATTTGTGCCAGAGTTTTGCCAGAGTTGTGCCAGAGTTGTGCCAGAGTCGTGCCAGAGTTGTGCCAGAGTTGTGCCGGAGTTGTGCCAGAGTTGTGCCAGAGTTGTGCGGGAGTTGTGCGAGAGTTGTGCCAGAGTTGTGCCAGAGTTGTGGCAGACTTAAGCCAGAGTTGTGCCAGAGTTGTGCCAGAGTTCTGCAAGATTTGTGCCAGAGTTTTGCCAGAGTTGTGCCAGAGTTGTGCCAGAGTCGTGCCAGAGTTGTGCCAGAGTTGTGCCGGAGTTGTGCCAGAGTTGTGCCAGAGTTGTGCGGGAGTTGTGCGAGAGTTGTGCCAGAGTTGTGCCAGAGTTGTGGCAGACTTAAGCCAGAGTTGTGCCAGAGTTGTGCCAGAGTTGTGCCAGAGGTGTGCCAGAGTTGTGCCAAAGTTGTGCCACAGTTGTGCCAAAGTCGTGCAAGAGTTGTGCCAGAGTTGTGCCAGAGGTGTGCCATAGTTGTGCCATAGTTGTGCCAGAGTTGTGCCACAGTTGTGCCAAAGTCGTGCCAGAGTTGCGCAAGAGTTGTGCCAGAGTTGTGCCAGCGTTGTGCGAGTTATGGTTAATCACCCAAAATGCATACACTAAAAAATTGGTGTATCGAAAAGTGTATTCTTACATGCAGACATCTTTCAAAAATCATCAACATCACTCCATGTAACTAGAGCCCAAATATGCATTCAACACATAAGGTGTTAATTATTATGGATTAGATGTACTTTGTGCTACTTTTTGTTGGAAGTCCATGTTCACTGATATGTTCACATCCCAATAGACTTGTCGATTCACACGTTCAGGGGTGTGGTGATTGTTCATATATGGAGTTGTGCCAGAGTTATGCCAGAGTTTTGCCAGAGTTGTGCCAGAGTTAAGCCAGAGTTGTGCCAGAGTTGTGCCAGAGTTATGCCAGAGTTATGCCAGAGTTGTGCCAGAGTTGTGCCAGAGTTGTGCCAGAGTTGTGCCAGAGTTGTGCCGGAGGTGTGCCAGAGTTGTGCCAAAGTTTTGCCAGAGGTGTGCCAGAGTTGTGTCAAAGTTGTGCCACAGTTGTGCCAAAGTCGTGCCAGAGTTGTGCCAGAGTTGTGCCAGAGGTGTGCCATAGTTGTGCCATAGTTGTGCCAGAGTTGTGCCACAGTTGTGCCAAAGTCATGCCAGAGTTGCGCCAGAGTTGTGCCGGAGTTGTGCCAGAGTTGTGCCAGAGGTGTTCCAGAGATGTTCCAGAGTTGTGCCAAAGTTGTGCCAGTATTGTGTCAGATTTGTGCCAGAGTTGTGCCAGAGTTGTGCCAGAGTTGTGCCAGAGCTGTACCAAAGTTATGCCAGTGTTGTGCCAGAGGTCTGCCAGAGTTGTGCCAAAGTTGTGCCAAAGTCGTGCCAGAGTTGTGCCAGAGTTGTGCCGAAGTTGTGCCAGAGTTGTGCCAGAGTTGTGCCAGAGTTGTGCCAGAGTTGTGCCAGAGTTGTGCGAGAGTTGTGCCAGAGATGTGCCAGAGTTGTGCCAGAGTTGTGCGAGAGTTGTGCCAGAGATGTGCCAGAGTTGTGCCAGAGTTGTGCGAGAGTTGTGCCAGAGATGTGCCAGAGTTGTGCCAGAGTTGTGCGAGAGTTGTGCCAGAGATGTGCCAGAGTTGTGCCAGAGTTGTGCGAGAGTTGTGCCAGAGATGTGCCAGAGTTGTGCCAGAGTTGTGCGAGAGTTGTGCCAGAGATGTGCCAGAGTTGTGCCAGAGTTGTGCGAGAGTTGTGCCAGAGATGTGCCAGAGTTGTGCCAGAGTTGTGCGAGAGTTGTGCCAGAGATGTGCCAGAGTTGTGCCAGAGTTGTGCGAGAGTTGTGCCAGAGATGTGCCAGAGTTGTGCCAGAGTTGTGCGAGAGTTGTGCCAGAGATGTGCCAGAGTTGTGCCAGAGTTGTGCGAGAGTTGTGCCAGAGATGTGCCAGAGTTGTGCCAGAGTTGTGCGAGAGTTGTGCCAGAGATGTGCCAGAGTTGTGCCAGAGTTGTGCGAGAGTTGTGCCAGAGATGTGCCAGAGTTGTGCCAGAGTTGTGCGAGAGTTGTGCCAGAGATGTGCCAGAGTTGTGCCAGAGTTGTGCGAGAGTTGTGCCAGAGATGTGCCAGAGTTGTGCCAGAGTTGTGCGAGAGTTGTGCCAGAGATGTGCCAGAGTTGTGCCAGAGTTGTGCGAGAGTTGTGCCAGAGATGTGCCAGAGTTGTGCCAGAGTTGTGCGAGAGTTGTGCCAGAGATGTGCCAGAGTTGTGCCAGAGTTGTGCGAGAGTTGTGCCAGAGATGTGCCAGAGTTGTGCCAGAGTTGTGCGAGAGTTGTGCCAGAGATGTGCCAGAGTTGTGCCAGAGTTGTGCGAGAGTTGTGCCAGAGATGTGCCAGAGTTGTGCCAGAGTTGTGCGAGAGTTGTGCCAGAGATGTGCCAGAGTTGTGCCAGAGTTGTGCGAGAGTTGTGCCAGAGATGTGCCAGAGTTGTGCCAGAGTTGTGCGAGAGTTGTGCCAGAGATGTGCCAGAGTTGTGCCAGAGTTGTGCGAGAGTTGTGCCAGAGATGTGCCAGAGTTGTGCCAGAGTTGTGCGAGAGTTGTGCCAGAGATGTGCCAGAGTTGTGCCAGAGTTGTGCGAGAGTTGTGCCAGAGATGTGCCAGAGTTGTGCCAGAGTTGTGCGAGAGTTGTGCCAGAGATGTGCCAGAGTTGTGCCAGAGTTGTGCGAGAGTTGTGCCAGAGATGTGCCAGAGTTGTGCCAGAGTTGTGCGAGAGTTGTGCCAGAGATGTGCCAGAGTTGTGCCAGAGTTGTGCGAGAGTTGTGCCAGAGATGTGCCAGAGTTGTGCCAGAGTTGTGCGAGAGTTGTGCCAGAGATGTGCCAGAGTTGTGCCAGAGTTGTGCGAGAGTTGTGCCAGAGATGTGCCAGAGTTGTGCCAGAGTTGTGCGAGAGTTGTGCCAGAGATGTGCCAGAGTTGTGCCAGAGTTGTGCGAGAGTTGTGCCAGAGATGTGCCAGAGTTGTGCCAGAGTTGTGCGAGAGTTGTGCCAGAGATGTGCCAGAGTTGTGCCAGAGTTGTGCGAGAGTTGTGCCAGAGATGTGCCAGAGTTGTGCCAGAGTTGTGCGAGAGTTGTGCCAGAGATGTGCCAGAGTTGTGCCAGAGTTGTGCGAGAGTTGTGCCAGAGATGTGCCAGAGTTGTGCCAGAGTTGTGCGAGAGTTGTGCCAGAGATGTGCCAGAGTTGTGCCAGAGTTGTGCGAGAGTTGTGCCAGAGATGTGCCAGAGTTGTGCCAGAGTTGTGCGAGAGTTGTGCCAGAGATGTGCCAGAGTTGTGCCAGAGTTGTGCGAGAGTTGTGCCAGAGATGTGCCAGAGTTGTGCCAGAGTTGTGCGAGAGTTGTGCCAGAGATGTGCCAGAGTTGTGCCAGAGTTGTGCGAGAGTTGTGCCAGAGATGTGCCAGAGTTGTGCCAGAGTTGTGCGAGAGTTGTGCCAGAGATGTGCCAGAGTTGTGCCAGAGTTGTGCGAGAGTTGTGCCAGAGATGTGCCAGAGTTGTGCCAGAGTTGTGCGAGAGTTGTGCCAGAGATGTGCCAGAGTTGTGCCAGAGTTGTGCGAGAGTTGTGCCAGAGATGTGCCAGAGTTGTGCCAGAGTTGTGCGAGAGTTGTGCCAGAGATGTGCCAGAGTTGTGCCAGAGTTGTGCGAGAGTTGTGCCAGAGATGTGCCAGAGTTGTGCCAGAGTTGTGCGAGAGTTGTGCCAGAGATGTGCCAGAGTTGTGCCAGAGTTGTGCGAGAGTTGTGCCAGAGATGTGCCAGAGTTGTGCCAGAGTTGTGCGAGAGTTGTGCCAGAGATGTGCCAGAGTTGTGCCAGAGTTGTGCGAGAGTTGTGCCAGAGATGTGCCAGAGTTGTGCCAGAGTTGTGCGAGAGTTGTGCCAGAGATGTGCCAGAGTTGTGCCAGAGTTGTGCGAGAGTTGTGCCAGAGATGTGCCAGAGTTGTGCCAGAGTTGTGCGAGAGTTGTGCCAGAGATGTGCCAGAGTTGTGCCAGAGTTGTGCGAGAGTTGTGCCAGAGATGTGCCAGAGTTGTGCCAGAGTTGTGCGAGAGTTGTGCCAGAGATGTGCCAGAGTTGTGCCAGAGTTGTGCGAGAGTTGTGCCAGAGATGTGCCAGAGTTGTGCCAGAGTTGTGCGAGAGTTGTGCCAGAGATGTGCCAGAGTTGTGCCAGAGTTGTGCGAGAGTTGTGCCAGAGATGTGCCAGAGTTGTGCCAGAGTTGTGCGAGAGTTGTGCCAGAGATGTGCCAGAGTTGTGCCAGAGTTGTGCGAGAGTTGTGCCAGAGATGTGCCAGAGTTGTGCCAGAGTTGTGCGAGAGTTGTGCCAGAGATGTGCCAGAGTTGTGCCAGAGTTGTGCGAGAGTTGTGCCAGAGATGTGCCAGAGTTGTGCCAGAGTTGTGCGAGAGTTGTGCCAGAGATGTGCCAGAGTTGTGCCAGAGTTGTGCGAGAGTTGTGCCAGAGATGTGCCAGAGTTGTGCCAGAGTTGTGCGAGAGTTGTGCCAGAGATGTGCCAGAGTTGTGCCAGAGTTGTGCGAGAGTTGTGCCAGAGATGTGCCAGAGTTGTGCCAGAGTTGTGCGAGAGTTGTGCCAGAGATGTGCCAGAGTTGTGCCAGAGTTGTGCGAGAGTTGTGCCAGAGATGTGCCAGAGTTGTGCCAGAGTTGTGCGAGAGTTGTGCCAGAGATGTGCCAGAGTTGTGCCAGAGTTGTGCGAGAGTTGTGCCAGAGATGTGCCAGAGTTGTGCCAGAGTTGTGCGAGAGTTGTGCCAGAGATGTGCCAGAGTTGTGCCAGAGTTGTGCGAGAGTTGTGCCAGAGATGTGCCAGAGTTGTGCCAGAGTTGTGCGAGAGTTGTGCCAGAGATGTGCCAGAGTTGTGCCAGAGTTGTGCGAGAGTTGTGCCAGAGATGTGCCAGAGTTGTGCCAGAGTTGTGCGAGAGTTGTGCCAGAGATGTGCCAGAGTTGTGCCAGAGTTGTGCGAGAGTTGTGCCAGAGATGTGCCAGAGTTGTGCCAGAGTTGTGCGAGAGTTGTGCCAGAGATGTGCCAGAGTTGTGCCAGAGTTGTGCGAGAGTTGTGCCAGAGATGTGCCAGAGTTGTGCCAGAGTTGTGCGAGAGTTGTGCCAGAGATGTGCCAGAGTTGTGCCAGAGTTGTGCGAGAGTTGTGCCAGAGATGTGCCAGAGTTGTGCCAGAGTTGTGCGAGAGTTGTGCCAGAGATGTGCCAGAGTTGTGCCAGAGTTGTGCGAGAGTTGTGCCAGAGATGTGCCAGAGTTGTGCCAGAGTTGTGCGAGAGTTGTGCCAGAGATGTGCCAGAGTTGTGCCAGAGTTGTGCGAGAGTTGTGCCAGAGATGTGCCAGAGTTGTGCCAGAGTTGTGCGAGAGTTGTGCCAGAGATGTGCCAGAGTTGTGCCAGAGTTGTGCGAGAGTTGTGCCAGAGATGTGCCAGAGTTGTGCCAGAGTTGTGCGAGAGTTGTGCCAGAGATGTGCCAGAGTTGTGCCAGAGTTGTGCGAGAGTTGTGCCAGAGATGTGCCAGAGTTGTGCCAGAGTTGTGCGAGAGTTGTGCCAGAGATGTGCCAGAGTTGTGCCAGAGTTGTGCCACAGTTGTGCCAAAGTCGTGCCAGAGTTGTGCCAGAGTTGTGCCGAAGTTGTGCCAGAGTTGTGCCAAAGTTGTGCCAGAGTTGTGCCAGAGTTGTGCCAGAGTTGTGCCAGAGTTGTACCAGAGTTGTGCCAAGGGTTGTGCCATAGTTGTGCCAGAGTTGTGCCAGATGTGTACCATAGTTGTGCCATAGTTGTGCCAGAGTTGTGCCACAGTTGTGCCAAAGTCGTGCCAAAGTTGCGCCAGAGTTGTGCCAGAGTTGTGCCAAAGTTGTGCCAAAGGTGTGCCAGAGTTGTCCCAAAATTGTGCCACAGTTGTGCCAAAATCGTGCCAGAGTTGTGCCAGAGTTGTGCCAGAGGTGTGCCATAGTTTTGCCATAGTTGTGCCAGAGTTGTTCCACAGTTGTGCCAAAGTCGTGCCAGAGTTGCGCCAGAGTTGTGCCAGAGTTGTTCCAGAGTTGTGCCAGAGGTGTGCCAGAGATGTGCCAGAGTTGTGCCAGAGTTGTGCCAGAATTGTGTCAGAGTTGTGCCAGAGTTGTGCCAGAGTTGTGCCAGAGTTGTGCCACAGTTGTACCACAGTTGTGCCAGAGTTGTGCCAGAGATGTGCCAGAGTTGTGCCAGAGTTGTGCCAGAATTGTGCCAGAGTTGTGCCAGAGTTGTGCCAGAGCTGTACCACAGTTGTGCCAGAGTTGTGCCAGAGGTGCGCCAGAGTTGTGCCAAAGTTGTGCCAAAGTTGTGCCAGAGTTGTGCCAGAGGTTTGCCAGAGATGTGCCAGAGTTGTGCCAGAGTTGTGCCAGAATTGTGCCAGAGTTGTGCCAGAGTTGTGCCAGAGCTGTACCACAGTTGTGCCAGAGTTGTGCCAGAGGTGCGCCAGAGTTGTGCCAAAGTTGTGCCAAAGTTGTGCCAGAGTTGTGCCAGAGGTTTGCCAGAGATGTGCCAGAGTTGTGCCAGAGTTGTGCCAGAATTGTGCCAGAGTTGTGCCAGAGTTGTGCCAGAGCTGTACCACAGTTG
Organism: Penium margaritaceum; assembly: GCA_023375785.1. Lineage (NCBI taxonomy): Eukaryota > Viridiplantae > Streptophyta > Zygnematophyceae > Desmidiales > Peniaceae > Penium > Penium margaritaceum. The sequence continues at coordinate 8,056 of SZWC01042547.1, forward strand.
TGCCAGAGTTGTGCCAGAGGTGCGCCAGAGTTGTGCCAAAGTTGTGCCAAAGTTGTGCCAGAGTTGTGCCAGAGGTTTGCCAGAGATGTGCCAGAGTTGTGCCAGAGTTGTGCCAGAATTGTGCCAGAGTTGTGCCAGAGTTGTGCCAGAGCTGTACCACAGTTGTGCCAGAGTTGTGCCAGAGGTGCGCCAGAGTTGTGCCAAAGTTGTGCCAAAGTTGTGCCAGAGTTGTGCCAGAGGTTTGCCAGAGATGTGCCAGAGTTGTGCCAGAGTTGTGCCAGAATTGTGCCAGAGTTGTGCCAGAGTTGTGCCAGAGCTGTACCACAGTTGTGCCAGAGTTGTGCCAGAGGTGCGCCAGAGTTGTGCCAAAGTTGTGCCAAAGTTGTGCCAGAGTTGTGCCAGAGGTTTGCCAGAGATGTGCCAGAGTTGTGCCAGAGTTGTGCCAGAATTGTGCCAGAGTTGTGCCAGAGTTGTGCCAGAGCTGTACCACAGTTGTGCCAGAGTTGTGCCAGAGGTGCGCCAGAGTTGTGCCAAAGTTGTGCCAAAGTTGTGCCAGAGTTGTGCCAGAGGTTTGCCAGAGATGTGCCAGAGTTGTGCCAGAGTTGTGCCAGAATTGTGCCAGAGTTGTGCCAGAGTTGTGCCAGAGCTGTACCACAGTTGTGCCAGAGTTGTGCCAGAGGTGCGCCAGAGTTGTGCCAAAGTTGTGCCAAAGTTGTGCCAGAGTTGTGCCAGAGGTTTGCCAGAGATGTGCCAGAGTTGTGCCAGAGTTGTGCCAGAATTGTGCCAGAGTTGTGCCAGAGTTGTGCCAGAGCTGTACCACAGTTGTGCCAGAGTTGTGCCAGAGGTGCGCCAGAGTTGTGCCAAAGTTGTGCCAAAGTTGTGCCAGAGTTGTGCCAGAGGTTTGCCAGAGATGTGCCAGAGTTGTGCCAGAGTTGTGCCAGAATTGTGCCAGAGTTGTGCCAGAGTTGTGCCAGAGCTGTACCACAGTTGTGCCAGAGTTGTGCCAGAGGTGCGCCAGAGTTGTGCCAAAGTTGTGCCAAAGTTGTGCCAGAGTTGTGCCAGAGGTTTGCCAGAGATGTGCCAGAGTTGTGCCAGAGTTGTGCCAGAATTGTGCCAGAGTTGTGCCAGAGTTGTGCCAGAGCTGTACCACAGTTGTGCCAGAGTTGTGCCAGAGGTGCGCCAGAGTTGTGCCAAAGTTGTGCCAAAGTTGTGCCAGAGTTGTGCCAGAGGTTTGCCAGAGATGTGCCAGAGTTGTGCCAGAGTTGTGCCAGAATTGTGCCAGAGTTGTGCCAGAGTTGTGCCAGAGGTGTGCCAGAGTTGTGCCAAAGTTGTGCCACAGTTGTGCCAAAGTCGTGCAAGAGTTGTGCCAGAGTTGTGCCAGAGGTGTGCCATAGTTGTGCCATAGTTGTGCCAGAGTTGTGGCACAGTTGTGCCAAAGTCGTGCCAGAGTTGCGCCAGAGTTGTGCAAAAGTTGTGCCAGCGTTGTGCGAGTTATGGTTAATCACCCTAAATGCATACACTAAAAAATTGGTGTTTCGAAAAGTGTATTCTTACATGCAGACATCTTTCAAAAATCATCAACATCACTCCATGTAACTAGAGCCCAAATATACATTCAGCACATAAGGTGTTAATTATTATGGATTAGATGTACTTTGTGCTACTTTTTGTTAGAAGTCCATGTTCACTGATATGTTCACATCCCAATACACTTGTCGATTCACACGTTCAGGGGTGTGGTGATTGTTCACATATGGAGTTGTGCCAGAGTTATGCCAGAGTTTTGCCAGAGTTGTGCCAGAGTTAAGCCAGAGTTTTGCCAGAGTTGTGCCAGAGTTATGCCAGAGTTATGCCAGAGTTGTGCCAGAGTTGTGCCAGAGTTGTGCCAGAGTTGTGCCACAATTGTGCCAGAGGTGTGCCAGAGTTGTGCCAAAGTTTTGCCAGAGGTGTGCCAGAGTTGTGCCAAAGTTGTGCCACAGTTGTGCCAAAGTTGTGCCAGAGTTGTGCCAGAGTTGTACCACAGTTATGCCAGAGTTGTGCCAGAGGTGTGCCAGAGTTGTGCCAAAGTTGTGCCAAAGTCGTGCCAGAGTTGTGCCAGAGTTGTGCCGAAGTTGTGCCAGAGTTGTGCCAGAGTTGTGCCAGAGTTGTGCCAGAGTTGTGCCAGAGTTGTGCCAG
>SZWC01042549.1:0-2500 GCA_023375785.1 Penium margaritaceum
TATAGATATAGATATAGATATAGATATAGATATAGATATAGATATAGATATAGATATAGATATAGATTTATAGATATAGACATAGATATAGATATAGATATAGATATAGATATAGATATATATAAGATATTGTTAAAGTAGTAAACACTTCTTTGACTACTTGCGTTAGCTAGCCTAGTTTAGTCTCATTTCTTGTCTGTCATGCGAGGTTGTGCTGACTTCTTATGAGATGTAGGCCTCATTGCGTCACCCCGTCTGGGTCGCACGAGACATTGTGCACGCTGATGCCCTATGCACCCCTTATGTGGTTTGCCACACTCAAGGGCAAACTGCAATCTGGGGATCGAGGGCGACCCGATAGGGGTCACTCTCGCTCCCCCGTTGAGCTCATTCATTTCCAAAAAACTACACTATAGTCACGCCTTGATCTTCTTTCGCGACTAAGTCACTCTGCCTCAATCCCCCCATCACAGCTTACGAGAGCCTCCTCCCCCTCACAGCCGAGAGCGACTGATGGCCCCGCGGCTAACTCCCTCGACGCTCCCCCTCACAGGAGTCGAGAGCCACTTAATTCCACCCGCAACCCCTCACCTCCTGTCTCCTCCCTCCTCCCCCTAGTACAACCGCGTTCAACATGGCATCAAGCCACTGAGAGCCTGTGGCCTCCGCTTTTCTGCTTCCGCTTCCGCCGTCCGCCTCCGCTTCCGCCGTCTGTTGTGGCCACCATTGTCGGTCACCGCCGCTACCGCCATCGTCGCCCCTGCTTCTGCCGCTGCCCTCCTTCCTCAACCAGCCGTTCCGGCCCCCTCCTCCAGGTCTGCCCCTGTCGGGGCCCCCCTGTCGTTCCAACCCCTTCCCTGCTCAACCCTCCTCCCCTGCTCCCGTCTCTCCCTCTCTGCCTCGTTCCTTTTTGTTGTCCTTTCTTTCTTTTTGTTCACTCACGTTTTTTTTTTCTGTTTTCTCTGCTGCAGGTTCGTTCCCCTCCTCGTCCTCCTTGCCTCTGGCCCGGCCTCGGCCCCCTCGTCCCGTGTGCCCGCCCTGCTCTCCTGCCTTGGGCCCCTGTCCCCTGTCTCTCTCGCTCCGGCCTCCGTCTGGATCTCGGCCTTTGGCGCGCGGACCCCTCCTCCCCGGCTCTCTGGGCCTTCGGCTCCTGGCTCTAGGTGTCCGGACCTTCGGCCTTAGGGTCTAGGCTGTAGGTGTCCGGGCCTTCAGCCTTCGGGTCTAGCCCCTAGCTCTAGACTCTAGACTCTGGACTGTGGACTGTGGACTGTGGACTTCGCTGTGCTGCTTGAGGCCTCTGGCCACCACCCCCCCGTCCTTGTTCTTTTTGCTCGGCTCACCAAGCCCAGGGCCTTCTGCCCCCAAACGGCCTTCTGGCCCAGCCCTTACGGCGTTTTAGGACCCCCCCCCCCGCTGGGTCTCGTCCCGACCTTTCTTTTTTTTCTTCTCCTTCTCCCTCTCGTTCTCTCCTCCTCCCTCTCTCTATTTCTGCCCTCTCTCTCTCTCCTCTCTCTCTCTCTCTCTCTCTCTCTCTCTCTCTCTCTCTCTCTCTCTCTCTCTCTCTCTCTCTCTCTCTCTCTCTCTCTCTCTCTCTCTCTCTCTCTCTCTCTCTCTCTCTCTCTCTCTCTCTCTCTCTCTCTCTCTCTCTCTCTCTCTCTCTCTCTCTCTCTCTCTCTCTCTCTCTCTCTCTCTCTCTCTCTCTCTCTCTCTCTCTCTCTCTCTCTCTCTCTCTCTCTCTCTCTCTCTCTCTCTCTCTCTCTCTCTCTCTCTCTCTCTCTCTCTCTCTCTCTCTCTCTCTCTCTCTCTCTCTCTCTCTCTCTCTCTCTCTCTCTCTCTCTCTCTCTCTCTCTCTCTCTCTCTCTCTCTCTCTCTCTCTCTCTCTCTCTCTCTCTCTCTCTCTCTCTCTCTCTCTCTCTCTCTCTCTCTCTCTCTCTCTCTCTCTCTCTCTCTCTCTCTCTCTCTCTCTCTCTCTCTCTCTCTCTCTCTCTCTCTCTCTCTCTCTCTCTCTCTCTCTCTCTCTCTCTCTCTCTCTCTCTCTCTCTCTCTCTCTCTCTCTCTCTCTCTCTCTCTCTCTCTCTCTCTCTCTCTCTCTCTCTCTCTCTCTCTCTCTCTCTCTCTCTCTCTCTCTCTCTCTCTCTCTCTCTCTCTCTCTCTCTCTCTCTCTCTCTCTCTCTCTCTCTCTCTCTCTCTCTCTCTCTCTCTCTCTCTCTCTCTCTCTCTCTCTCTCTCTCTCTCTCTCTCTCTCTCTCTCTCTCTCTCTCTCTCTCTCTCTCTCTCTCTCTCTCTCTCTCTCTCTCTCTCTCTCTCTCTCTCTCTCTCTCTCTCTCTCTCTCTCTCTCTCTCTCTCTCTCTCTCTCTCTCTCTCTCTCTCTCTCTCTCTCTCTCTCTCTCTCTCTCTCTCTCTCTCTCTCTCTCTCTCTCTCTCTCTCTCTCTCTCTCTCTCTCTCTCTCTCTCTCTCTCTCTCTCTCTCTCTCTCTCTCTCTCTCTCTCTCTCTCTCT
>SZWC01042549.1:7500-10227 GCA_023375785.1 Penium margaritaceum
TCGGCCTTCGCCCACCCGTCTCATCGTTGCCTCTCACCTCTGCTCCTAGCCACGCTACCGGCACACCCTTCAGCCAGTGGTGTGCTCGCTTTGTCTCGTGGGCACACATACACGACCTTTGAGAGCACTACAACCCAGCCGCTACCCACCCTCTGTCATACCCAGATCGTGCGCCCCTTGCCTTTCACCTTCTCTACTCTGCTGCTCCCACCGTCGCTGTCCGCCAGCTTGATCGCTTTGCTCCCACCTCCACTCTTCCTACTCGTCCTCGCAAGGCTTGGGCCTCCCTTCTCGCCCTTTACTCCTTCGACTCTCTTTGCTTCACCGCCTCCTTGCTGGCTGACCTCCGTGCTCTTTGTCGCCGTCCCGATGAGTCCCTTGGGGTGTACTTGGGCCGCGCTGAGCTTCTTCAGAGCGAGCTGCTCACTACGGGCGCGTCCCTCACGGACCAGGCATTTGTGATTTCTGTCATTGCCGGCCTCGGTTCGACTTTCTATGGCATCCTCACTTCCTTCCCTCTTGCCCTCACCCTGCAGTACGCCTATCAGACGCCTGATGCCGTCTGGCCCGCTCTACTCGATGGTCTTCGAGTGTTCCAGACTGCATCCCAACCCGCTGTCGCCCTTGCCGAGCCCATTCCTCCTGACGCCCTCCCTGCCCCCCGTTGCTCATGCTCTCGCCGTCCGTGCTCACGGTGGCGGTGGTGGTGGTCGCCCGCCCGTCTGCTGGAACTGTGACGCCATGGGTCACCGCCACGACACCTGTCCCTTACCTCCAGTCCCTGACCTTCGTGAGAAAATCGCTCGCCAGCGCGCTCTCTTGCATGGTCGTGCCTTCGGTGCTCCTCCTGCGACGCTCCTTCGGCCTCCTCCTCTCGCGGTGCATGGCGGCCCCGCACCACGTGTCGCTCCCCTCGTCCCACCGGCCGGCCTCGCACCTCTTGCTGCTGTTGCCCCTCCTCTCACTGAGGACGCCATTGTCGCCTTGATTTGCCGCGTTCTTGCGGAGGGTGTGCTTGGTGGTCCATTGCCTGACGGTATGTCCCCATTGTCTGATTGCATTGCCGCGCCTGCCCCTCCTCCGCTGTCTCCTGCTCTCTCCTCGTTGCTCCCCGCATCTGCTAGTGATTCTCCACGCACGACAGCCTATTGCCTTCTCTCCGGCGCCGAGCGCATCACCTCTCCCCCTTGAGTTGTTGACGGGGCTGCCACAGATCACATGTGCCCTGTTCGAGAGCTCTTCACGTCGTTTAGTCCTGTCTCTGTCATCACAGCTGTCTTCACCGGGGATGGGGCACCCCTGCCTGTTCTCGGTGTCGGCACTGTCTGCTTGTCGTCTCCGGCTGGTGACTTCTCTTTGTCTTCTGTCCTTTATGTTCCCGCTCTTGACTTCTCTCTCCTCTCCGTTCCTGCGCTCGACACCTACGGGTTCTCGACTACTTATGCACTTGGTCTCGTTGCCATCACTGATCGCGCGAGCGGGCGTGTTGTCCTTTGTGGCCGCCGATCTCCTGGCGAGGGCCTTTATCAGGTTCTCGGTGCCCACTCTGTCTCGGCCCACGCGGCCGACGTTGTCGCGCTTGTCGCTCTCTCCCGCTCCGCCCACTCGCATCTCCTTCATCGTCGCCTTTGTCATCTTCCGGCTTCCGCCGTCACCTCTCTCCTTTGCACACTCCCGGGCAATGGACTGTCTGACCCGTCCTTTTGTGCCCCGTGTGCGGCTGATTGCACCTTTTGCATCGTCGGTAAGATGCATCATCTCCCCTTTCCGTCTTCTCCCTCCCACGCGTCGGCGCCTCTCGAACTGGTCCATGCTGACGTCCTGGGTCCTCTCTAGGATGAGTCTCTAGTTGAGCATGCCACGTACGTCCTCAGCCTCATTGACGACTTCTCTCACTTCACGTGGATCTTCTTTCTTCATGCAAAGAGCAACGTCACGGCGACCATCCAATCGTGGTACGCGTCTGCTCAGCGCCAGAGTCGTCATCAGCTCCTCCACTTTTGCCGTGATCGTGGTGGTGAGTTCCTCGGCAACACCATGGCCTTTTTCAATTGTGAAGACGTTATCCATGAGCTTTTTCCACCCTATTCTCCCCAGTAGAATGGGGTTGCATAACACTCGAACCGCACCCTTATTGAGGGTGTTCGCACCATGATGGCTGAGGCTGGCTTTCTTGACCATGGTCAGAGTTTCTGGTCTGAGGCTGCCCGTTAGTGCACTTGGGTGTGGAACCTGATCCCGCACGGACCGCTTGCCCCCGACACCACACCGTTTGAGCTCTTCTTTGGTTGTCGTGCGGATCTCAGCCAGGCCGTGGTATGGGGCACCATGGCCACTGTTCATCTTGCGCCCTCTTCCCGGTCCGGCAAGCTCGACCCGCTTGGTCGTCTTTGTGTCATGCTCGGCATCGCTCCTCGATCTCGGGCGCATAGGTTTTGGGATCCTGTCGCGCATCGCATCATCGAGTCCTGCCATGCCCGCTTCTTTAAGCAGCTGACGTATAGTGCGTTCCGTGCAGATCGCACCCCTCCCCCCTCGTCCCCTGCCACTGCCTACTCCGCTGATGGCCTTGTCTGTGCCGGGTCCCCGCCGTCTCCCGCGCCTCCTCCCGCCTCTCCTGATCCTATTCCCACCTCCCTTGTTCACCCTGCTTGCTTTCCCACCACGTCTGCAGCATCCCCTCCCTCGCCTCGTCCGCGTGTGCCTCAGTCAACCCTTCCCATTCCC